>JANHFO010000003.1:376749-391380 GCA_032468095.1 Pareas carinatus
CTGATTGGAGGGCTTTTGCAGCTTCCCTGTTTGGTTTTGAATTTTTCATTCAACAGTACTAATGGAGGGGTTAGGAGTAGCAGGTCAGGAGACTGCAAAAACCTGCTTCTCTATGCCGGAAAACTGTTTGGAAGCCGCGATTGAACCAGTACCTATGGCAGCAATGCAGGTGAGTGCAAAAAACAGGGAGGGCAAGGCCAGACAAGGCCTCAAAGTGAATCATTTCACTTTCCCATATGGCCACGATGAAGGAGCCTGTTTAGAGCTGGGGGCTGGTGGAACGAGATCCATCAGTTCAGGGTGGTGGGGTTGGCTTGAGTTCGGTTTGACCCTGGCATTGGCCAGGGGAACTTTTCCCCCACCTGAGGATGGTTTTATTACCCTCTGGGACATCAAAGTGGTGGAAAGCCAGCAGTTGGAAATCCTCGTGGAACAGTTAACAGTGATGGTGATGGCGCCATATTGGTAGCGGAGACGGCAGATTCCACGGGTGTTTCCTCTGCGATGGCTGAGGCGGCAGGGGTGCAACGTGGTGATGATGCTCCTGAGGTTGATATCAGCAGGAGCTCCGGAGGCTTTGAGCCGGCCAACACGTAACCCCACGGGACGGAGCTGGTGGAGTTTGTGGAGTCAGTGGTGGTGGTGGCGGCGGCGGCAATGATGTCATCATGACATCACGATGGTGGCGGCCTTGGCGACCTGGCTGGCCCCATAGGCGACTCCTTTGTCGGTGGCTTCTGGGGGTGCTGAATCAAGAGAGCGGAGGAGCTGCTGGGGGCTTCATGGTTTATATGGCTGGTAAAGTGCTGAACGCTGTCTTTAGTTGGGGGAGGTGCTGTGGCCATGGGAGATGGTCAGGTTGGCTGAAGAGGAGCGTGCCACCCCCCATGGATTTGGGGATTAGAGTGGGATTTGGAACTCCGGCCTCGCTACCATGTCAGCCAAGCCATATACTTTAAACCTGACTCTGCTATCCCTCCCCCACTACCCCCCCCCCACTACTTCACCCTTCCCAGCGACCAATCTTTTCCATCTCCAGACTGACTAACTTCGCTGGCTAAATGATTGGATGGTTCATTCCACTTTGACCACCTGGTCAAATGTATATATATATATATATACTGTACATAGATGTCTGTGATAGAGGAGAGCAAATGCTCCTTGATTTAAAGCTAGGGGTTCATGAGTTCCATTCCTGCCTTAGGCATGAAATTCAACAGGGTGAGTTTGGGCCAGTCATTGTCTCAATTTAGGAAGAAGATTCAGGCCAGCTGTTCCCCCAGATGCTGCCCCAAAAATATGCCGAGATTTGCTCCTGTAATAATAATTGGCCATAATAACATTATTTTTGCTTTTACTTTTAGATCCTATTGTGAAATAGTTAATATAATGTTCAAATCATATATTTCAAACAGGGATGGATTGGACAATTCCACAGACAAAACCAACTAAGAAAGTAAATGTGAAACTGATTGCACTGGGGAGAAAATCAGAAAGAAGTGTTATCAATATAATTCATTGATTCTCTTAGTACTTTTCCATATGGTATGTGTAAAATGATCTGCAGTGTCTTGCTTCATATTACAGGCAGAGATATGTAAGTAACTTCAATGTCAGTGTTCAACTTCTTTAAAAGGTTTTCAGAATGTCAGACTTTCTGAAACAATGCTCAAATGGCAGAGGTGAAATGCACACTAGAAGAAAATTGGTATTGCTGTTGAATTGGATGCAGTACTAATTTTGACATCAAACCTTCTAGAATGTCAATATTTACCGCTTGAAAATTTTTCCATTCAATCAGGACCAACTCAAAATATCTTGCTCCTTGCATTGGAAGAGCTGAATCATATTTCTTTCTTGCCTTATCAAAGTACAAGGTACAAAATATAATCCACACTATTTTGGCACATGAAGCAGAAAATTCTACAATATTAATAATTACTAGGTAACTCCTGACCTGCTAGGTCATCATTTCAGACATAATTCCTTACCGGATTTCTCAATGCCTTCAACAATGTCAAAGCTTCTAATGTACTGGAAAAATTCTTTAAAATTCAGGGAGATATTCAGAGATGTATCTGCCTTGCAAGTGGTCCATGTTAAACTTTATAGCAGTCAAATATCAGAAGCTGACCTCAGGAAATATTTTACAACATGTTGTATTATATCATAAAAATGCTTTTGGATTATTTTTAATTCATAAAATGTTTTTTTAGATATGCCCAATTTCATGGGTCCTGGATTATGGATGCATTCTGTAAGTTAGTTCATTTGAGTTACTTTGGTTCAAAAATAGTTACCCTGCAATGCACCTTTTTATCCAGTTAAAGGTTACAAAACAGGATAATTTTAGTAGGATATAGATGATCAATTTTGTCGTGCTTCCTTTGTGACGTCAAAGTTTGATACATGAGATGGTCTAATGGGAAGGAAAACTACACAGGAAACTGAAAAAATTGAAGAAATACAGTATGAGTTTCTTATCCACTCACCTGGTTAGAACTTCTGCCCAGACTACAGTAACTAGCATGAAAATAAAAAAAGGGGGGGGAGAGATGTATTTTTCTAGATTGTCCTGCAAAGTATTCATTTGCATACATTTTCAAAGCCCTTTTCTATGCAAGAGATTGATGAGCAGATCCTGTCATTCAATACCCAGTCATAAAACATTTGAATTTTATATTAGAATAACAATTTAATCTTTTGGCAGACAGTTATCCACACTAGATAAAATGAAAATTCATGTTCCATGCAAGGAATATATATATATATATTGAAGTGGGATTAATTCTATAATTATTTACATATCTAATTTGCAGGTTTCATTCTGGATTACATAAAAACTTACACTTTA
This sequence comes from Pareas carinatus, assembly GCA_032468095.1. Taxonomy (NCBI): domain Eukaryota; kingdom Metazoa; phylum Chordata; class Lepidosauria; order Squamata; family Pareidae; genus Pareas; species Pareas carinatus. The sequence goes on from JANHFO010000003.1 coordinate 379,604, forward strand.
ACATTCTTTGTAAGGAATCATTAAAAATGGGAGGGTTCAGAATTTATTTATTTATTTAAAACGTTCATATAGACATCCATCTTATATTGAACTCTAGGAGGTTCTCGACCAACCATTAAAATGGAATAAATATACCCTTAAACATTCATATATCTATTAAAAACATAAACATTAAAACTTGACATCAAATTTAAACTTTCACATGCAGTCCATCACTAAGTTATTTCCTCAATCTCACCCTATTCCAGTGCTTGGAGTGAAAGTCCCAGTTCTAAGTGGGGTTTTTTGGGGAGGAGGGATAGGAGAATGAACACCAGATTTCAGAGGGAGTAGTGTTCCATGGGGTAGGGGTCACCATGGAAAAGGAAGGCTGCCTAGATCCCATAGGACAGCAATTTTTAAAAGAAGGGTCTAGGAATATGCCCATCCTATCTGATCTGGTGCAATGGGGAGATCTCCTTAGGGACAAGTGATCCTACAGATAATCTACCTCCATGCAATGACCCCATAATCACTCTGTCTTACCAGGGTTCACTAAAGTGATATAAATATAAAAGATGATATAGAAGTTGAATGATATAAAAATATGGTTACAATTACAACATAGAGTTCATGGGGGGGACTTGATTGATGCTTGCCTGTTCCCAGTTGCCTTTTATTCATGTTTGCAATCCTGATCCCTGTTTAGAGTATATCTGCTCAATTGTGATTACAGGAAAGCAGATAATGCACATATAACTAAATAATACTAAAGCTGAAGAACATTTCCACTAGTTTTGCACTCATGGAAAGATTTGGGAGTTTCTAGGAATGGGTTATATTATTAGTAAAGGTATGCTCATGTATGTGAACGGAAAACTAAACTTCTGATGAGATGGAATTCTGCTGAAATACTCCTGAAATGCTCCAGACAAAAGACAATTGGGCAGAAGCTGCCATTCTTATTTTCTGTTAGCTATTTATTTCCTGTTTCAACCTAACTGGCAAGAGTTGAGGAGGGTCTTGAAAGTGGCAGCCTCTCAATCATAATTTCTCCTACCCTTGTTTATTTTACAAAAGGAGGGAGCTTTCTTTTTGCTGAATGCAAAGGCTGTACTATTTAACTGCTCCTAATAAAGTGTGATTAAATGTTTTTTTTTCTAGGCACAGGTAACCTTTGTTTGAAATACCTCTGTCTTCCATGTATCTGGTGCATAACCTAACCTTGATCTTTGTATCACATCACACAATGTCTTTTTGTTTTGATACATTAGGGGACAGGGATATCAGATTTCCATTAAAACCAGTTGTCACTGACGTCAGGTACAAAAATTTGGAAGAACAGAGAGAGTTCCCTAAGGCCAGCCAAAAGAAACTCTTTTTCTGTATGTTTCCAGGAGAAACTTGTGTGTCATGTTCCTACAGGAGAGGAAAAGATAAAGACCTGAAATAATAACAAAATGGCCATTAATTGCTGGATCAGCACAGTCAGGCTATCCACAGCCTCTGCCTTCAACAGATGAAAGGTTATGCTAATCAACTAAAAAATGTTGCATTTGACTCCTTGTGGATACCTTAAGGTCATAGCCAGTAACAAGAAGCAGTCGGACCCCTTGATTAGGAGGGGGAAAAGAAAACCAGTTTCCCTTAGAAGAGAAATTTTAGGACACAAGCGTCAATTAAATTATATGGCCAATCAGCCCCTTTTGCCTATTAGTCTCCTTGCACAAGAGCTACTTTGGGTAAATGATTCCAAAGGGACATAATCAATCCAGGATATGTGAAGGACACATGTCTAGAACTGGACTATCCAAAGTAGATGCATCAATTGGAAGGAATAGTGTAAGTAGCAAAACATAAGGATTGCATATTGGCTAGATTCACTAAGCTCCCTGAGCAGGAAAGAAAGATGGAATATTTTCAAAATAGAGCATGCTTTTTGGCAAATATACTAACTGTGAGCTTGAAGCAGGGTGGACACTTATGCCTCCTGGGTGCAGCTACATTGATATACGAGGGCAATTCAGAAAAAAACCCTGGTTATCCATGACAGATACTCGCAGATACAGAACTTTTATTATACACATTAAAAAACTACAACATTATATTACTTTTTGATATAATCGCCATTCAAACTGTCATAGTGTCTTACAAGGTTTGAAATTCCTTCTGCAAAAAAATATCCCACCTGGGAATGAAGCCAGATGTTCTTGCGTACATCAGTTCTTGATGAATCACAGCTGCCTAAAAAAAATTTGCACACAGAAATTGTATTACTGCATGCACTTTGCATTTGGCGGGATTTTCCATTTTCTATTTTCTCGCTGCCATAGAAAATTCCACCAAATGTGAAGCACTTGAAGTAATTCTCAGCAGCTACAATTCATCACAAACTGATGCACCCAGGAACATTTGGCTTCATTCCCCGGTGGGAGATTTTTTTGCAGAAGAAATTTCACACCTTGTAAGACATTACGACAATTCAAATGGCAATTATATCAAAAAGTAATATAATGCTGTAGTTTTCTAATGTGTATAATAAAAGTTCTGTATCTGCGAGTGTGTCCTTGATAACCAAATGGAGGGTTTTTTTTCCAAATTGCCCTCATACATAAATGCCAGAGTATGAATGATCACTATAATTTAAATAATGCATTGCAACTCTGTGTCTGAACATTCTGCTATTTAAGATAAAACTCTTGTTGAACCATGTCAAAGTTCTTTGCCTTTAAACTAAACTGGCTTTGCAGAGAGATGGGTGGCAAATAAATTTAATTAATAAATAAAAATACATCAGGCATTTCTATAGCCATATTGATGCTCCATTTTAATATATGCCTACACTACTTTAACAGCTCTTGTCAAATTGTACTTTGTCCATGGATATGGAACTCTTCCCTGGAGAGTATTTTAATGTTGTCATGTTGCAGCAAATGAAAACATTCTATATTTGTGCTTTTTCTTTCCTTCCAGTTTCAGTTCCCTCAGTCGGCAGGAACAAATTCATGCAGTTTTTTTGACAAGGTTTTTCAGAAGTAGTTTGCCATTGCCTCCGTCCTAGGACTGAAGGAAAGTGACTATCATAAGGTTATACAGGTGATTTTGTGTTTAAGGTGGGACTAGAACGCCAATCTCCTGGTTTCTAACCTGGTGTCTTAACCACTATAGCAAACTGGCACTACATTTATAAATAAACAAGAGTTTCTGGAAAGTCACTCAATGTTGCTGACAGATGTGAGTGGATCCTGGGAAGAAACTCTTTGACCTTTGAGATATACTGTACAGTAGTCAAAGGATAGTCTAGAAATAATTAACAATGGCAACACAACTGGCTTAATTGTGTGCTTCCAATAGGACCAGTATAACTTTTTTGAAGCAGAATTGACATTAACAATTGCAATATTTAAGGACTCCTTTGAAGGGTAGGATGGAGTCTTTCTAAAATGTCCCCTGAATGTCTTACAACTTGCAAGAAGATGTAAGAACTAGGGAAATGAACTGAGAAATGAAAAGGCACTAACATCTTATTCTTTCTTTACCCTAGGTATTAGACTTTCATTTCCATTTTCCCAAACACAGACATACTACAGCTTGCAAATCATGTTGGGTTTCTACAAATTTCTCATTTTCTGGACTTTCTTGTTGGTCCTGGTTTGATTTGTATTTTTTAAAAATAGCAACAGTGCATGAAGATGCATACACCTTGTGAGCATTGCCCCAGATTTATTCCTTTGTGATACTTAATGATCTGAAACTCAGAACTAAACTAAATATTTCACATGATTACTTCCAAATGCTGAATAAAACGATAACACTCTTTAAAATCAAACTAGTCTTTTTTGAGGCAATGTAACACTGAATAATTTAATATCTAAATGAAGTGATTATTCTAAAGTTCAGCATAAAATTCTGAATAGAATTCCATTTACAAAAAGGAGATGATACAGACAAGTGCAATGAATACATTTTGCATACATTTATCTCCCTGAAAGCAATATTGTAAAAACTCTTGCAAGCTATTTCCAAACCAGCATCAAACACAGGCTATCCTTGTCCATGCTCACTCTCTCTACTACAGTACAGTTGCCCTCCTGGGGAAAAAATTAGAATTACAAAAACCTGGAGTATTTTTTTTATTAAAAACTAATTACATCTACAGCAATGTAATTTCATAGAGCACCATTTTGCCATTTCTGCTTTTAATGGCACGTAAATTTTTGCTTGTCCGGTGCAAGGTTCCCTACGTTTCTCAAAAAGCTATTTTATTAATCCTGAAAAAAAGCATATGAATAGGATGTAAAGGAGGATCATCTAAATCTGCCTAGTTTGATAGGGGTGAAACTGCATGCCTTAGCCCTTGAAAAGAAGCCAGGAGAACTCCCAAGTCCTCTATCTGCCAGCTTCTGCCTTGTCATGTTTGGGATGATAATTTGTCCATTTTGGTGGGTTGCTACTATATTATGGTTAGATTTTCAGATAACAACTTGATTAAGATTTGATTTGCTGCTACATTTCATTGGCAGGAAGAAAGAATCAATTCAATTTCAAGCTTTCCCTGAGCCATAGAAGCTTTTAGTGTTTAGTATTGATTATGCTGGAAATTCTGTTGATAGTCTAATTGACTCCCTGGAATAGGGAAGTAAAGACAGCTTCCTCCAATAATTTGCTCAAACTATTCAAGGTCAGCCCCTGGATCAGAGAAAAAATCTGTAGCATGAGGTAGAAAATTCACTCCCATGCAGAAGATGCACAACATGGAGAATATTTGAGATCCTGAGTACATTCAGAGGTGAAATCATGCACACATCACATCTGTAGACTCCTCCTGTTGAGCTGTTCAGAACTGTGAAAGAATAACATCTGCTTCTTTCTGAATTCAGATTAGAATCTAGCACAATCAAATGTAGTACTTTCAATGAGAATTTTGGCACTGCATTTTCTCAGTTCTGAGCTATCCTGCATTGGATTTAGAATCAGAGCTGTCTAGAAATGCCATTATGTGGCTTAGTTGCAGGATTAGTTTCAATATATACCTCTTGAGGATGATCAACCCACTGTCCTTTTGATTTATGCTTTTTCTACCTGCTAGGAGCTAAAGGAACTGTCTGGAAAACATTCACGCTGTGAGAAAAGACTGTTTTCCTTGATCCATCACCCATAGGGGAGGGGTAGTGGTTTATTATTCTAAGATTAAGATAGGCCTTCCTATTCTAGATAGAGTCACACTCCCAGAAAAAGCTGGAGTGCCACTTGGTAGTGATTCTTGATCCTTATCTCTCCCTGATCCTGATCCTTTGGGATCCTTTATTACCTTTAGCCATGTCTTTCTCTAATGGTACGTGTTTAGTTTCTGAACTGCTGTCCTTGAATGTGACTTGAAAACTGCAGCAGCTTGGTGTCCAAAGTATACCACAGAGACCAGACTGCATCAGTTTTGAAAAATTTATACCAGATGTCAACTAGCTTTCATGCAGGATCCAAAGTGCTGCTTATTATTTTTAAAACCATGCATGGCTTGGTACCCCTGAGATAATGCCTTGTCCTTCAGGACTTCCATTGTCCTCTAAGATCATTTGGGAAGGTTCATTTCTCGTGGCAGCCAATCGATTATGACTGTCACTTGGGGTCAAGTCTTCTCTGTAGTTTCTAAAATAATGTAGAAAATGCCATCCACAGTAATTTTTAAGAACATTTCCCCCTTTTTCTTCGTTTCTTTCTTCCCAGTGAAGAGATGAATTTGGTAGTATACAAAAATGTATAAAATGAATGAGAAGGCCAATAATGTATTATATATCTTTCTTTTTCTGACTTTTCTGTCTGCTATGAAGATATGTTGATTGTTAAAAGCAAAAAAATAAAATGATTATTATTTGAAGAGGGCCTTGAAATAAGAAATGTCATCTTATAGAGATGGAATTATTTTCAATATATGCAATTTTTTATCTACTGTACAGTCATAGATGGATTATTCTCTTCTTGTTTGTTATACCTAGTAATAGAAAAAATATTAAAGAGCTTTTAAAACAACATATTTCATCTGGTCTTATTTATTTTTTTAAGATTTTCAAGATGACACCACAATTTAAATTTCATACTGCATATTTTTTGAATATTTTAATTCATTCTTAGTACTTGGACATTTTCTATATAAATCTAGGATTTTGATGATGGATAATCTAGACATAGAAACAATAAATTAATAAAACAAAATGACCAAATGGTGTCTTTCCATTTTGCTCCAGCAAAATGAAGAATGCTGAAACATTTATTTTATTACTTTGAACTGATAAAATAGTTTCATTACCAACAATTGAACAATAAAGAAATGAACCACCAACCTCAGTGGCACTTAAGACATCTTAGGTAAATCCCTTTAATCATGTAATGTGCAAAATAGCCCCCAGTTTATCATTTGAAAATAGTAACATTCCTATAAGCTCACATTCCTTATTTCAAGGTACTCTCTAGGCAATCATCATTTTACTAGTTTTCACCAGTCTTGGTATTTTCATACCAGACAGAAAAGTCATAAAAAGACACTTAATTCATTAGTGGTTTTTGCATTCATTTTTTGCATTTTCTTATATTACAAAGTTCATCTCTTTACTGGCTATTCCTAGAAGAGATTTTAACAGAGGAGGTAGGGATGTTATAATGACTTTTACATGTTTGAATAGCAGGCCATTTTATCACTCAGTATCTCTTTGGAGAGAGTTCATTCATACATCATCAAGACGTTTTTCTTTCTTGCTGTGTATTATTTAAGAAATAGACATTTACAAGCAAACAACAAAATAACTAAAAATACTGTAAATGTTCTAATTTAGGAATATATGGCAAAATCATTAATGTTGGGGATAGTAACTTCTTGTTATTGAAAAGGTCCTAAGACCCAGAATTTTGATTCTGCATCTTGGGACAAATAATGGTCCTCTCCAGAAGATCTATTTCAAGATCTCCAAAGAGGCAGGAGAACATTTTTACTAAATTCCTCATATTTCTAGCTTCTCTGAGAGATGGACCTCAAATTGTTCCTGAGGAAATTTACATACAGATACCAGGAATGGGTAACTCTTTTGCACTGAGTTTGTCTTTTGGATGATCAAAGAGGTATTGAAGAAAGAGTATAAGCTTACAAGATTCTTCCCTCCAATGCTTATTCAGTTTTTGAGACGCAGACAAAGGTATGCCTAGGAAAATAATTTGTTTTGCTTTCAAATTCACTGGTACATTATCCAAAGCAGTAAAATGTGTTGAATTCAAAAAGTTTTGAGCTCAAAACTATGTTATGGGTATTAAAAGGCTAGTCTGGCCTTCATGGATGCATTTGGTGATGTTTCATTGATTCCAGCAGTCTTCTGAGTTCAAGCCAACTTCATATCAAACTCAGAACACCAGAAGTTACTCAGTCTCAACCTTGTTGTCTCAGATTTAAAATCTAACCACCACCCACCCCAAACACCATTGGAGCACAGATGATGCATTTTTGAATTCATCATCTTTTTCACTTCTCAGTTTTCCATTTCCTCTCAATCAAGACATTTCATTTCATGTGTGAACTTCACCTGATCTACCAAAGGGCAGAACAAAGAGTTTAGAGTAAACGCAGTCTGTTGTGTACTGGGTGTGGGGGGTAATAAGAGTCCAGAGCCAAGCTCAACTCAGCACTTTATTCAACACATGGCGTGTGGGCTGAAGATGAAGACCCGTGCCCTGGTGCCCACTTAAATACCCTTCAACTTTCCCACTGCTGACAAATTGTATGTCGCTGTTTGGTTGATGCCCATTACCTTGATACCAAGGACATCAAACCAGTCCAGCCCTATAAGGCTGGCCCACTCTCCCTCAACTACGATTACCTCAAGGGGTCCCTCAAACTTCTTAAACTGTAAAAGTATGATGGCCTCTCCATGCACTATCACTCGGCTGTTCTGGAAGTCAGTGAGAACTAAGGACGATGGTCTTAACCTCGCTCGTCTACTGCTTCACACACATGTCTGAATGTTCATGTGCATATGATCAACAGGACAGACCCTGTGTCCAGCTCCATTGTGCACAGGGCTCCCAGGAGTTTGACCCTCAGCCATAGCTTCCCTTTTAGTGGCTTGGGTACTCTCGCCCCATGTGGGCAGCGGTTGGACCAGCAATGGCTTACTCTCTGTGATCCTGGAGCCCCTGTTCCCTTGATCACCTCAGCCAGCAGAGCAGCTAATCATTTTCCTCTGCAAACAGCCACTATGTGTTCTCGTTTGCCACAGGCTTGACAATCGGCTGTTCAGAAATGGCAGGTCACCCTGAGGTGTGGCCCTCTGCATTCAGGACACGAGACTGCTTTTGCTCCAACAGACTTCCTCGTCAAGCCCCTCAGCAAGATTGGCAGCCATGTATTACACTGATGTGCACGTTGGTTCCCCAGCTGCTGGCTGCATAACCTTGATGATGCTCCTGGCTGCTTCATGGGCCATCACTTCCTTCAATGCATACTCGAATGATATGTTCCCTTTTGTGAATAGCTTCTCTTGAAGGCCTAGGTCCTGAAGTCTGCAGACAAGGCAATCTCTCAGTTGCTACTCCGGATTTTGGAATTCGTAGGGCCTGGCCACATGCCCCAACTTGCCCTGGTGCAGGTCCCTTTTGGGCAACATATGTCTCCACACAATGACCGACAACATTTATTTATTTATTTATTTATTTATTTATTTATTTATTTATTTATTTGTTTGTTTGTTTGTTTGTTTGTTTATTTATTTAGACTTATATGCCCCTTAACAATGTTTTACAGCACTCTCTAAGCAGTTTATACATTCACCATTTTGCCCCCAACAATCTGGGTCCTCATTTTACTGACCTTGGAAGGACAGAAGACTGAGTCAACCTTGAGCCAGTGAGAATCGAACTGCTGAACTGATGGTTAATGGCAGATGGCCGTCAGCAGAAATAGCCTGCAGTGCTGCTTTTAACCACTGCAACATCCTGGCTCTTGATGATTTTTTAATAAGATTTTATTTGGATGTTAGACATCTAGAGTTTGGAGGCCTACTGAAATATAAACAAAATCCAGTATGTAGCAGAATCATTGCAAAGTATGGAATGATTTATATAGTCCTGACAAGAGTTTGTTAAAATATTAAAAAAGAGATTGCAAAATTGAAGGACTATACTGACAGTATAAACAAACTATGATTCATTTAAACTCAAATTATCTCAACTGTTAGGATAAGAACAAATTCTACATGATATAAACCAAACAACTAGAAAGCCTTCAACAATAAACATCTAGGATGTTATACAAGAATGCTGCAATAAAGCAGAATATGAAGTTTGAAAACCCTTCTTATTAACTGATATTCAACCAAGTATCCAATAGTTACGTAGAAGTTGGAAAAGTAAGAGGAATTAATATCATTATTATCTTTGCTTCTGTTGCAATATGCTTTTACCCTTTAAGTAGTGAGATTTTAGACGTTTCAGGGCTTATCATGGACTTGATTTCCTTTAGAACACATCTGTCAAATTTTAGAGGGAGAAAGGGTCACACTGATGAACTAAAAGTAATTTCAGGCCTCAAAGAAATAGCTGGTACATTAGTACCTGGTATACTAGCAGCAGTGATGGGGCTGGCACCACCTGGAGGCATTAGAGATGCTCAACATTGTGTCTTTTAGTGATGGATCTTTTCTGATAGTGAAAGTTTTTGACAGCAGTTAATGTATTTTTTTGAAAAAACACCAGTGGGCTGCATAGTAAGTCTAGTTGCAACGAGATAAGTTATCTCATTGCAAGTTAGATACGTAACTATACGGTAGCATACCATTACACACAATATGTATAAACATGCATGACACAGCTAGCCATAATAATCTCAAATGACAAAACAACATTGTGACATCAAAATTGCCAGCACATCAATGTAGTCCAGAGAGGAAACCAAATCCTTTATTATAAGGTTTCAGTAAGAGAATTTTGCAAAGTCTGAAAGTGCTTGTTTCCTTCCTTGCATTTACTTTTAAGAAAACTAGGAATGATCCCAACTGAGATATTTTCTCTGTCTCCACATTCCTTCTGTGGGTGGAGATATCTCTTGTTTGATGGCTGCCCTGGCCATGGCTCCGTCTCCTGTCTCCCGAGGTTGTTCTCATTTCCCATTGCAATAATGCAGACTCTGCCTTTTTATACTTGCACTGCCAAGTCATACACAAGTATATAAAGTATAGTCTGTGTTACAGTATCACAAAATGTGTTTTGTTACCTTTGAAATCAGACAAATAATCTTCCTGTATGAATCTGGTACACATATGAAGTTTTGTTAGACCTCTGACTTTCCTATTCTAGAGTTGCAGTTTAATTTATTAGTTTTTTTGAAAGATAAATTTATAGTTACTATAGCAAAGCAGTATCTTAACAGCTCTATACCTCATAAAGCATATAATAGTAATTTATGCCAAAATTTATCTCTTTGACTTAAAGGTCTCACTTCGGTGAAGCTTTGACATCATAAAAGTGACATAGGCCTATGCTCTTTTTTCCAAAAATACCTTAGAAAATGGTTAGTGGACATTTGATGGGTCTTTGGAAATGCTGAATATAATGAATGGATGAATGAATAGATGAATGAATGAAAAGTAAAGCCAGAAAGCTCTGATATGATTTTATGCATCTTGTTCCTTCATGTTGGTTGAATGAAAATTGCTATTAGAAAAGACAGTGTATCAATTGTACATGAAATGGAAGCCTGCAATGTAATGTGATTTAAACACTTTGATTGCATTTTTTATTGCTAAAGGAATCATTTCAATTGAAACTAACTTCCAAATTTATGTTGTTTATGGTAGTATTTATGTTGGTGCTACTACTGTGCAAAAATATGTAAAGATGGTAAATCAGGAACAGCTGGTTTGTGTTGATGACTTGTGGAAGCAAATGAAAAGTTTCACAACAGAAATGAATAATAAAAGAAAATTAGCAGGCCTCTTAGAGGCACATAGTTGTTAAACCTGACATTTCTCCAAAATATATGGGTCACATTATAGTTATTCTTCAATATTGGAAGGGTGCAAAATGTCTCCTTATTTGTCGATAGAAGCAATGAAAACTTCAAGAGTTGGAATATGCCAATGATAGTTGTCATGCTATGAGAATGAAGGGAAGAACTTTTTAACAAAACATCTAGATAGTTAATGAAACATGAGCTCATATCAGATCCAAGCACAAAATTGATATGGTGAAATCCAATTAATTTTTTATTTACTTACACAAAATAGACATAAGCTTGCCAGATTAAAGCTATAACCTTCTAACCAATAGATATATGCGAGAAGATTTTAGGTGTGGCTATCCTGAACTTCTTCCTCCCTTCCCATACAGCTTTGAATTTTGTTGTCTCTTAATTTAGGCCTCTTTCTAGAGTGTACAGCATCTTCCCTGGGAAAGCCCAGTGCTGCTGAGATTTCCTTTCCCCGCTCTCTAGGAACAGATTCCATAACAGATTATTATAGCCTAGATTTGTACTTATCACCTGTTATTCAAATAACTGAAAGAAAATCCTCTATCACAGGCAGGAATGGGAGAACATGGCACCGCCACATCGCTGCAACCAGCAGGGGGTGGCCATCTAGATGCAGCCCAACTGAATCTGGATGTTTTCTTGCCACTAACCATCTCGGTGCGAAGGGGGGGATGGAAAGATGTAAATAAGGGAGGTGGAAGAGGGCAGGGAGCAGGCAATCCTGTTTTAGCCTTTGCCTCTGTGTGTGTATGTGTAGCACCTGGAAAAGTTCATGAAGTTTGCTAGGCGGGTG
>JANHFO010000003.1:462316-475520 GCA_032468095.1 Pareas carinatus
GCAGCCTCTCCTGATTGGAGGGCTTCCCTGTTTGGTTTTGAATTTTTCATTGAACAGTACTAATGGAGGGATGAGGAACAGCAGGGCAGGAGACTGCAAAAAACTGCTTCTTCATGCCGAAAAACTGCTTGGAGGCCATGATTGAACTAGTATTTATGGCAGCAATGCAGGTGAGAGCAAAAAACAGAGAGGGCAGGGCCAGACAATGCCTCAAAACAGCCGAGAACCCTACTGAGTCCTCTTTGCTCTGTTTCTACTGTTTGAATAAAGATTATGAAAAGACTTACAGTGTCTGGCTTCCCTCCCCCCCCCAACCTTTCCCTCTTCTCCTCTGCAGAAACTTCAGGGGTGAGGGCGGGGGAGGCCGAACAAGGCCTGCAAAGTGCTTTCTGAGGCCTGTCCTTTCCAAGGCCTCTCCTCCTCCATGGGGCATGTGTGGCTAATTATACCAAACCCGTAGCATAGCACAGGTACCAATAGCTACTTGGTTATAAGTTCAATCCATTGTAACTTTGAACTTTGCATTGTTACTAAACAAATGGTTGTAAGTTGAGGACTATCTGTACTTCAGTTCAGACATTGGAAAAGACCCTAAACTAAGCATCATTCCTCCCATATACTTTCTTTATCCTTCTAAATCATCCTATATTCTTCCTTTGGACTGTCTCTTGACCTAACTTCTTATGTGCTCTGCTGTTACATGTCCCTCATGTGTTGCGTTGTTTTTTGTTCTCTTTTTTCCTGAGTTTTACCAATGATAATGAAATGAATTTCTGGATGTGGATTTCTGGAATCCATCCCTTGATAGTTTCATATACTCAGTGCTGCCTTCACTATTGTCATAAAAGGCACAGAGAACTACTATAATCCTTTCTTCTCCTGCTGAAAAATGCTTCAGTGGATTCACCCAGGAGTGGTTTATTTTTACAAAGAATACAATAGCTGGCCTTCTTTCTAGAAAAAAATAAAGTGATTTTAACATTATGAAAAATTCCCATGAAGGAGCTTTCTTATGTTAATCGGCCAATTTTAGCTCATTCAGAAGGGAATAGGGCAGAAGTTGAGTTGTTAATTATTTGTGTTAAGAGATTAAGTCAGAGATTAAAACCCATAATAAACTGAAGAAGCTTTTTCATAATGATCAGCTCTATATTTCTAGCTCTCAAAGGTCCCCTTAAGGGGGAAAAAAGAATTTGCCATGTCAATAATAAACATAAATATTTTGGAATTATTATATACAACAAAGGGCAACAAAGATTACTAAATGGAGATCTAATTTACAGTCATTGTTATCTAACATTTAAGAGCTTGCGAACAAAACTGTACCCTTTGAACATTTTGGCTAAAATAATAAAAATATTGGATCCTTTGTGTTAAACATTGAAGTTTGAGTTTGAAGCTGAGTCTCTAAAACAGAGAGTTGAGAAAATGATGCCATCTTTAAAATGGAAAATCAGAAGTAGATTTTTAATTTATTTTTTCATCCAGTTCTGCTCTGCATGCAAAATATTCCCATAGACAAAGAAAAATAAAGGAATGCTTATTTCTCTTCTTTTATAGCAAAGAAACCCCAAACATGTTTTGCAGTAAGAATAAGGGAGGGAGGAAAAGGAAGAAAGAGGTATGAACTTGAACAGACAAAAGTGAAATGAAAGAATACAATAGCAAGGAGAAATGAAACTGTGATCAGATCAACAGAATCTATGCACAGTGTTGGAATAAAAACAAGAACTACATCCATTTTTTTTCTCGGATAGTTCTTACTTTAAACGATAACACAATCTTGAAGCAAGTTTGACCTATGGGGACTATATTAATGTTATTTTCTTGATAGTAATGTAGAAATTGTTTGCTAATGCCTTTTCCCAGGCTGTCTTTTCTCAACATCCTAGTTTAACACACCACCTTGATATTTGCTGGCAGTCTCCCACCCAAAGATTAAACAGACCCAATGCTGCTTAGCCTTTTGGCATCAGTCAAGGATGATTAGCTACTGCCATCCAACTGCAGGCCAGATAATCCTTCTCAATATAGTTTGCAGTGAATTGTCATTGAGATGCAAATATGGATAAGAAAGAATTCTTCAGGATATGACATACTTTAGGGATAGAACACATTCAGCATTTCTTCTGATGTTCCTTCAACCTTCCTCTTCTAGTGTTCAATCAATTTCAGAAGCTTGCTTTGAATATATTTCTAGGTTTATAGTTTTAGGATGTTTCTGGATATATTCAGTCTCCTAATACAATACCTGAAGGAAAAGGAAGAGCAAACTCCACACAGTTTTACCAAATATTCTGTGACTTTTCAGATACATTTAAGGAGTTTCCTTTTTGACTATAAAGCTGCACCACTCTCAAACAATGGAAATAGTTTTTACCAGAAAATCATGTTGATGGGAAAGATGGAAGCTCTTATTCCACCAAATTACAGAGCTTTCTGTTAAAGACAACTGTACTGAAATCAGTCACTGTTGTTTTTATGGCCAGTATCAGAACAAAATTTATGTAGGTATAGAAAGTATTCATTGTAAAACGAAGGAAGAAGTTTGAAAGACTGCTAATTCTTAATCATTTTAAGCCAGTTCTAAACATATCTAGTCCAATGAAATTTATCTTGTTCTTCAAATGAAAGACTTCAGTTTTTCCTTCGCTATGCTTGCAGATGAATATTGCAACTAAAGTTGAGCTTTCCTAATAAGCAAGCAAAGATAGCAATCTTGCATCTCATTTACTTTAGTTTGCAAAGAATTGTAAAGGACAGGCAAAGAGTAAACTCCACTGAATTAACAGGGTCACTCCCAATAACAGGAATAGCAATACTGATTGTCATCCAAGGTAAAAACCAAACTTACTCTATTTTCTTAAATGTTTTTCTTAAATCCATCAGCAATGGAAATGTATGGGATTATATTCAATGCAGAACAGAACATTTGCAAAGAAAATAAATATGGCATATGGCAGGCATTAAAAGGCATGAATTGTATGTGAGTGTGCATGCATGCAAACTTATAAGCTCATTAAAGCTCCAGGCTTAAAACCGCTTACATGGAAATAGACTCACTGCATTAAAATTTTTGCATAGGCATGTATATGATTGCACTAAGAGGCACAGGACTCTGTGTATAATAAAAGCAATGCAAATATATTAAATTAAGTCCTGACTCACAAACTGCTAGCAGATCAAGGCTCAAATATGAATACAGAGCAAGGTTTGCAAAGCCACACCTATTGACAGGCAGAATGAGGAAGCTGACTTGGACAGAGTATCATAAAAAGGAATCATATTATTCATCATTATGATATATAATTGTTGCTTTCAAAGCTGTAAAGCAGTGTTTGCAGAGTTTTCTGCTCAGGTATCAAAACAGCATGACCAGACCTTGGTATTTTGACCTGCTAGGGAGAAAACACCATTTGTTATTTTACCTCAGGCTGCCAAATACCTTGGATCACCCTTATCACACAGTTGCCTTCTCTAAGTAAATGAAAAGCCTAAGGCTAATCAGGAAGCTGAAATATAAGTCAAGCTATTTGTCCATCCAGTTCTGTTCTATTTGGCAGGAGCTTGCCTTATGCAAAAACTGACTCCTTTCCCTGTAGCCTATCATGCATGGCTAAGGGTTTTCTAAGTATAGTAAAAGTGGGAAGTGGGGAAAAACAAATCAAAAATGAAAGAAGGAAATGGAAAACCAGGGGCATTAGGCTGAGGATTCACACTTTTGGTCAAGCTATAAATCACATTTCTACAATTCCAGGTGGATGGAATTTCCAAATTTCTAAAATTCAAACAACATTACCACTCGTAACAAAGAAGAGAACCAGGACTACAAGTGAGTACAATATTGCTTTTACATTTCATCAAGCTACAAATTAAAATATAAGATATATGTTTCAATCAATCAAAATTTATTTATTATCCCAGACCAACTTCCACATGCTATACAAATACAGTAAAAATAAGACAGATAATTATTCCCATCTCCTGATCCCCTTAATGGTTCCAATGTGCAACTAAAACACACAATTGTAACTGTAATTACAACAGGAAATTTGTCTCAGCAGTTACAAAATATGTTAAGGTTTGAATAAAAACAACTTGGGGATTTATTGTGCTTTCCATTTGTTTCTTCCTTTAAAAAAATCATCTGGAGCAGATCGTCCTCCACCTGCTCATTACTTCGGGTGAACTGACATTGAATGCTCTCTGTTTATCCATGAAAACTCTGCAATGCATTCATCAAATGAGATTAGGTTAGACCTATCTTTGTAGAACTTCCGCACATCAACTGACCTCCAGAGCATCCAGCTTCTCTAGACTTCAGCAACTTTCACCATGGAAATATCTTAATCAATAATAGCAGTGCAGCGGAATTCATAAATATAATACATTAGGGGAAAGATCATTTTAAAAAGTACGAAAGATGATCTAATGGGGAAAACAGCTGCCATCCAAATGGAACATCTGATTCTGGTTATAATTGATTTACAACTAAAAGCGAGATGGGGAATATTATGAGATTTCTTTTGCAAAATACTTAAAACCATTTCAAACGGTGATGAACAGAGTAGCTGAAGAACAGCAGATTCAGTTTATAAGGAATTATCAAAGATGGTTGCTATTTTTTTGTCAATGATGCTGGAAGTAAATAAAACATAGTCTGGCTTAGTAAAGTGCTTTAAACATGATTTGGAAAAACACTTTGGCCATTAGGTGAGCATGAATAGAGCACTTCTCAGATCTTTATTAAAATATGCACATCTTTCTTCAGGCTTCTGAATAAGAGCCATAATTTTTTAAAATGCTGCTTTAATTATATGATGCTCATGCAAAAGTCTGTAAACAGGTGTAAGTCTGTCCCTGACCCTTATAGGAAAGAACAATCCTTCACTCAAATTTGATTTAGAGAAAGGTACTTTTTCTGAGAGGTTGAGTGCAGCATGGTTAGGCAAGCTCTGAATACAACCCGCACGAGAATACAGATTGAAAGTGATTCGCCCGGCCCCCAAAGTTCCATTGGCCAATCAATGCTATGAGGACTCTTACAGCTGTTCAGCTGTAACCGAGCCCAGTGTCCTTGAGGTGCCTCCGATGGCGAGTTCACATGCCTCGGGTCCCATCAGCCACCCATTAAGGTCTCCACTCCCTCCCTGGATCCAATCTGTTGATTGTCCAAGACTTCACTCCTTTCCACCTGAAGGCAACTGCAGTCCCCCACTCACTTTACACCGCAAGTCCTGTCCCCCTTCTCCCAGTTATGTCATGTCAGACATTCCTACATTGTTGAGGAACCAAATAAATTTAGTCCAATATCAGATCAAAGTTCATTGATTTATTTGTTCAAGCTGACAGGCAATGTAGTGCCTTAGGTATTGTTTCAATAAAGAGTTTGCTCTCTCTGTTTGGCCATTACATTGTGGATGAAGAGATGAGCTTAACTCCTGGGTAGTTCCCATCATTTTCAAAAACTTGTGCCAGAACCTGGACATGAATTGGATGCCCCTATCTGAGATAATGTGGTCTGGTACACCATGAAGGTGGTATATATGTTGCATGAACAATCTGGCCATAGTGCATGCTAATGGGTTTTTGTGGCATGGGATGAAATGAACCTGTTTGGAGAACAGGTCTGTAACCACCCAAATGACAGTGTTTCCTCCACTTTCAGGTAGTTCCACAATGAAGTCCATTGCAATTTTCTTCCACAGTGCTTTTGGATTAGCTACTGGCTGCAAGAGGCTCATGGGTTTCCCTGGGCATCATTTAGCCAAGGCACATATTGGGCAGATAGTCACATAGCTTTCAATGTCTTTTTTAAGGGAGGACAACCAGAACTGATGTTTCATCAGGTGTAATGTCTTTACAAAGCTGCCATCCTCGAGTCATGACAGGTTTGTAAAACTGTTTGCCTTAAAGGTAACGGAATGTATAATTTAGCTCCTACCCATGCTAATCCAATTCTCAGTGTGTGTTTGTCTTTATGTTCCTTCAGCCAGTCATCCATTTCAATACTGGATTTCAATTTTTCAAGCAAGTCATTAGGGAGATTTGGCTTTGTCTTCCCTTGTTCTCATCTAATGATCGCTGCGGACAGCTGAGCGGAAGGGATGCTTGGCCTAATGATTTCAGGCCTGCCACTATTGTATTGGGGCAATCGAGAGAGATCATCTGCCAGGAAGATCTTCTCCCCTGGGAAATATCATAGAGAGAAATTAAACCAGCTGAAGTACTATGCCCATCAGACCTGTTTAGGGGAAATTTTTTTTGGGGGGGTCTTTATGCTTCTAGGTTTTTGTGGTTGATTCAAACCTCAAAAGAGATCTTGAAACCCTCAAGAAAGTGTCACCGGGCCAGTGGTACCCAATGTACTGCATCTGCTTCCTTTTCCCAAACTGCTCACCTCCTCCTCTCAGTCTCGGTCAATTTTTAAAGGTGCAGGCACATGGTTGGAGGGTTCTTTTGGAGTTGTCCTGTAGTAAAACACGCCCCCTCAGCAAAGCCGCTGGCATCTGCTTGTATTACAAAATGGACTTGTGGATCTGGGTGCTTTAACACCGGTTCTGCAGTGAACAAATGCTTAAGTTTCTCAAATGCTGCTTGGCATTTCAAGTTCCACTGCAGCGGTTGACTGGGTTTCGGCTTAGCCCCCTGTTTTGTCTTTAATAAGTTCATTATTGGCAGAGCGATTTGGGTGAAAGAGGGAATGAACTACCAATAGAAATTAGCAAACCCCAGGAAGCTTTGGAGCTGCTTCCTCGTGTGTGGGTTTCACCAGTTGAGCACTGCCCGTACCTTCCCTCGGTCCATTTCTATCCCCTCGTGAGAGATTTGATAGCCCAAATAATTTATTTTATTTTGATGGAACATGCAGTTGAAGAGTTTGGTATACAACTCTGCTGCTTGCAGCTTTTTCAGCACTGCTCTCACTAGGTTCACATGCTCAGTCATTGTTCCCATATATATTAAAATGTTGTCTAAGTAAACTAAAAAACCCTTGTACAAATATTTATGCAGGACCTCATTTATCAGCTGTATGAACACCTCAAGCACTCTCTGCAACCCAAAATGGAACACTTGGAACTGGAAGCAACCAAGGGGGCAACTAAAAGCAATTTTCCATTCATCCTCCTCTCTGATGCTTACTCAGTAAGAGGCTTCTCTCAAGTCTAGCTTTGTGGAAAAAAATTCCCTTGGCAAGGTGGCCAATATGTCCTTCATAGGTTAACAGTGGTAGACGTTCTGTACATTCACAGTGTTCAGATTCCTGTAATCAATGCACAAACAAAGAGACATATCCTTCTTCTCTCAAAATAGCATGGGGGCTGCCACCCTGGGTCTAGGGGGCTGAATAAACCCATGCTGTAGGTTCTCATGTATGAACCACCAGAGTTCCTCTAACTCCTGAGGGGTCATGGAGTACATTTTTGGCTTTGGTAACTGGGGGTCGATTTACCAGGGGGTCAGAGTTGGAGCCAGTGTTGCTTTGGTCCAGGGTAGTCAGAGGTCCCCTATCACAATGCCCAGTTGAGGAGAATCCAACAATACTGTCCACCCCTTCCAGCCCTGGTTCACATGACCTTGGGGTGACCTTCCATCTTTTTTTTCCCCCAACACTGCTGCTGGGCTTCTGAACTGGTCTAACTGCTCAGCATTCAGCTGCCCAGTGCCCCTCCTTCCTACAGTTGAAGCATCCCAACAGAAATCTTCTGAGGCTGGGGTTTGGCCCCGAGGTTTTGGGAGTCTCTCTCTTTCTGAGGGAGGAGGATCGACATCAGCCCCGACATTCAGGCTGCAGGATCTTAGCAAGTCAATCTCCACCTCTTCAGTCAGCACATACCATTTCCGCAATGTGCGGAGGGGGCACCCCAAGAGACGCACATGTTGTACATGTCATCATTGAGTCCATCTTGAAAGCATTCAATCAGGATCACCTCTGGCCAGTCCACTAACCAGCATGCCAACTCTTGGAATTCCAGGTCATAGTAGGCCACTGACCATTGGTCTTGCACAATGGATTTTATGCAGGTGCCTACCTTTTGTTGGGCAATCGTGTCCTCAAACCACTTCTGCCAAGCCATCATGAAGCATTCAAATTCCTGTAGCTCTGGAGCTTCATCATTGTGGAGGAAAACCATCCACTCTGCTGCTGTCCCTTTTAAGGCCATGGTCACACATCGGATTCTCGCTGTTTTGGTGGCCAGGTGGGCTCTGTATTCCTGCATGTAATACTAGACCTGGACCAGGAACAACCCCAGTTACTTTGGGTCACCACAAACTTCAGGCCCAGGGGAGGGAGTCTCGGAGCAGAAGTTGTCCCTCTGGTGGGATGGGCTGTGCTGTCTGGGCTGACAGCTGGTGAGCAATGCAGCTTGGACCTGGTTCCAGGAGCATCACTACCTCTGCGTGATCCCCTCCTGGCTCACCACTGGGCCCAGGTGCTGCCAGCTGGGTGAGGAGTTCCTTAGTCTACCAGGTTCCAAATGCATCCCTCAGCAACCTGTGTGCCTGCTTGACCAGGTCATTCTCAGGTCCCCCCAGACCTCTTTCTCACCCCAAGCAAGAGCCAACTCTGGTGCCTTGCTCCTCTGGTGTAGGTAACTCCTCCACCTCTTCCTCCTTCACTCCCAGGGTGAGCAACCAGTGAGACCTCACATGCTCTTGGCCACTGTCAAAGCCCTCCATTCATCCGATTCCCTCCCTCGAGCAACAGGGCTTAGCTGTGACCCTGCAGAGCACCACAGCTCCCACTTCCTCCTGGGCACTCTCCTGGCCTGGCATTCATTGCTCAGTCCCCTCAGTAGACATCTGGGATGACTGTTACAGCAGAGCTTCCCTAGTGTAAGGCTGGCCCTGACTCCTACAGGAAAAAATGACTCTTCACTCAAATTTGATTTAGAGAAAGGTACTTTTACTGAGAGATTGAGTGCAGCACAGTTAGGCAAACTCTGAGTACACCCCGCATGAGAATACAGATTGAAAGTGATCTGCGCAGTCCCCAAAGTTCCCTCAGTCAATCAAATCTATGAGGACTCTTATGAGTCTGTTCAGCTGTAACTCACCCCAGTGTCCTTGAGGTACCTCTGATGGCAAGTCTACACATCTCAGGTCCCATCAGCCACCATTAAGGTCTCCGCTCACTCCTTGGATGCAATCTGTTGATAGTCCAAGGCTTCACTCCTTTCCTCCTCAAGGCAACTCCAGTTCCCCCTCACTTTACACCGCTCCTCCTCACTTTACACTTTACTCCTGGCTCCCTCCCCCCCCCCTCAGTTATGGCAGATGCAGATGAAACACACAGCAAGTGAGGAAATAGGTAGCCAAGCTTTCAGGAAAAGCAGTGTGCTGTTGTGTTTGCATAAGGTCTGAGACTTTCTGAATCCTGGGATTTTCCACAGTCTTAATCATTTAGTATTGCTGACTACAGAATAATGTAGGGCAGGTACAGGCCATATAGGCTTCATGGTCCCTGATATGTCTTCAGGTGTTTCTCTTGATACCTTCCAGGTTCCCTACCCAATTTGATTTTTTTGTAAACAATTAAAAGATAACAAAACCAAAGAAATTGAAGTTTGAAAATGCCATTGTTGATGAGAATATCTTGGAACCCCATACTACAGCAGACATTTTTGGAAAACAAAAATGAGATCCCTTTATAGGCCAGAGAAATTAAGATGGGGTAATAGAAGGCATTAAGAAGGCTGGAGCAGGCATAGTAGCTGAGAAGAATCCACTCAGTTTGCTTTTTGATAAATAGAACTAATGTGGTGTGGTTGGTAAGAAAACAGCAGAGGCAGGATGTGGCTTCAGCTCTTTATTCGGTCAGTGAGTTACAACAGTAAAAGGCTGCCGGCTGGCTTGCCCCCTTTACATCTTTGAATGGGAGCGGGTCAGCCAATCAGTGACATGGATTTTCCTGGGTTTCCCCAGGCAGTAGAAGTCCGGACTGGAATGGAAACTTCTGTTTTACTCCATAACAAGAACTGTATCAAAAAATAACAAGAATGTTCTTCCTTCAGCAGTTTGTTTGTGAAAAACACTTAGAATGTGCTGTGAAGTTGTCTAATAGATTCCTATGAGAAAGATTACAGTACCTGTTCTCTGTATAGGATTTGCTTTTATTGCTTTTGCTATCAAGCAAAAATAAATACATCCTACGATTCTTGCATATTTTATCACTTTAGAATAAATCCCACATGTGTATCATAGTCCAGTAATTCAGTTCTGTTCAAAATGTGTTACAGGAATTTAGCAGTTTGTGACTGCAAAATCTGCACAAATATTCTAGAAGGTTTTAGCAACTCCATGCCTCCCCTCTTCATCCAACTGCAGGCTATCCTTTAAACCATGTTTGTGCAGACTGCAATACAGTAGGGATATATGTCTGATGCTTGGGTTTTAGCTTCCATCAGACCATTTGATAACAAGAGATTATAAGAATACGTGATCAAACTATTAGAGGATAACAGGTCTCTGACTTATCTCTAAAAAGAGGGTGGGATCCATATTCAGAACTCCCGCAAGGTTCTAACAGTTGCAGTGAAACGCTCACCATGTAAGTGGCTGGTGAGTATAGTTTATTGTGCTGAATTGCAGTTATAGCCCTAGGAAATCAGCAATAATGTAGAGATACATTTGAAACTCCCTGATCCTGTGGTGCAAAACTTCCATGGTTATTAGTAAGAAAATGAAACTAACAAGGAATCATCTAGGATGTGATGGACAGCAGAAGTTTCTAAAATGCTGAATAAACACTCGATCATTGCTCCCTTGTGGATTCTACATACATTTCCAGACCATACTTTCTGAAATCTATTTTAAGAATTTTATTTTACCATTAAAAATGTTTAAAAGGAAAAGATGGAATGAATATGAATGCCTTCAGCTTGCCACACCTTACGCCTAGAAGCACCCTCATTAAAAATGTTAGCTTGCTTGTTTAAATCTAGAGAAACTAAGTAGTTAATTTTGGCTGACTCCTAATTGTATTTGTACAAGCCACTATAATGCTATCAAATGTACCAACTTTCTAGCAAATAACTATTCCTTCTTTCCAAAAAGTCCATTCAATTTGCTTCATGCTTGCTTTTGTTGGTTCATAGAATAGCGGTAAGGAGAGTAAGCACAGATGTTCCTTGATTTTAAGGGAGTTGCTTTGTTCCAGAGCACCACATCTGAGACAAACAAAGCACAACAAATTCTATGTCCTTTAGAAGTTTCCATCTGGTGGAGATCTGAGTGTGCTTGTGCCCTTTGCTTACTTTTGAAGCATCTTACCCAACTCAATAAAAATGTGTATCTAATAAACAATAATGCCTTATGCATTTTAATGACATGGCCATGCTATGCATTCATCATCTGCCAAGCTTCAGTATGTACCTCAAAGCTATTTTGCTATGTTTGAATTTATGCTATATGAATGCAATAGCCATTTTTTCTCTCTCCCCCATTTCAAATCCTAAAATTTGGCAAAAGAATGAAGCATTAACTTACGATGCAGCGCATAGTGTTCTCTTGAGCTATCTACAATCCATTTTCATGAGGTCTGCTTGGGATCTGGTCTTTGGGGACTGCACCTTTAACAGACTATTGCTACAGTTACGAAGGGCTTTTTCCAAAAAAAATGAGGGGAAATTATTATTCATGTTTAGCTGACAGTGGTTTGGAGTTTGTATATGATTCTTATGAAGATAAGGCTACAGTGTTGGAAATACTCTCTAAAGACTTCTGATTGTGCATTATACTGTATTGCATAGTCTAATCTGATCAAGAAGGCAGGCAACATGGCACAGATGTAGATATTAATTGGCACAATTCTAAGTGGCTTTTACTTAGTCCTTTAAATCAACCCCAGCTTTCAATGTTACACATCTTGGATCTGATTCCTTGAAGATGTATTTCACTTTGCCAGATAAGCATAATAGGAATTTTAATTGAAGAGAACCAGAAAGTACCAGGCTTAATGTGAGGCTGGATCCTGAAGGACAAAGAGTTTATTAAGAAGACAGCCAAAGAAACTAGAAGCAAGAGAAGCAATTCACGCCATTTCAGTTATATTCTTCAATACAGTGGCGCATCTTTTTTCAATTGTTTCTCCATTAATTTTTGTAGTTTTAGTTATATATTACAGAAAGGCAGAATAACTTTATGGTAAGAGCTTATGGATCCCAAAGAGCTGGATCATTCTATATACCAAGAAGCGTCAAGTGCTGGGCTGTCCAGAAATTTAGATTCAATGACAAAAATATGTTTTGGAGTGTTCAAGAACACTGAAGATCATCTCTCTGCCACTCTTTAAAATAGTGGTGTCTTCTCCTGGGAAGTAACAGCTGTCTGTTGCACAGCTCTAAGAAAAAAATGCATTTGACTTAAAAGCGGAAGGCAAGTGCCTCTGCTCACTTTGAAGCAGCTTTTTGACTTTGAATACAAAGCTCTGGAGCCTATAAGAATAAGTTCAAAGATCTCTACCCAGACCAGCTTCCAATTTACCCACCCCTCAAAAATATAAGATGCAAGGGAAGCAATAAAGCAGGAGTAACTTCCAGATGTGCATGGGTTAGGCTTGGGCTGCTGAAAATTACAGTCTGAAACATTTGGAAGGTTGATGTTGTGCAATGCCAGGTCCATGGTGAATAAACCCCCCCTCATTCATGAGCTGGTACAAGAGGGGGGGCAGACCTGGCAGGGATCACGGAGACCTGGTTGGGTCAGGAGGGGGGGTCCCCCTAGTAGAGAGGTACCCACCAGGTTTCCGAGCTTTTCATCAACCGTGGCCCCAGGGGAGGGGTGCGGGTGTGGCTGTTTTAATTAAGGAGGAGTTCGCACCGAGGGAGGCCACTGTGCCTCAGGTGGCTGCCTGTGAGTCCCTCTTGGTGAAGTGGGGGCCCAGGAGGCAGAGGGACATGCTGATCGTGTATCAGCTCCCTGCCACATGACAGCAGCCCTGCCCGAGCTACTCGATGTCATCGCTGAGGAGGGGGTGGAGACTCCTAGTTTTATTGTCATGGGAGACTTCAACCTGCCATCTGCAGGCGAGGCATCTGAGTTGGCCAGGGAGTTCATGGCTACCATGATGGCCATGGACCTGATCCAATTAATACATGGCCCAACCCATTCAGGGGGACACACGCTGGACTTGGTTTTTGTCTCTGGACAGTGGTTACATGATCTTAATTTAGGGGAGATAGTCATTGAGCCCCTGTCATGG
>JANHFO010000003.1:541328-554952 GCA_032468095.1 Pareas carinatus
ATTTGTGGTCAGAAATAAATAGGGTTAGGACTTACTAACGGATGGGAGACACCGGAAAATGCCATTTTGCAACTAGTTTAGGAAATTAAGACAATGGGAGGCCATTTTTTTAAAAAAACTTCATGCAGGTATCTGAGCCAGTAGTTCTTAAACTGATGGTTTAAGAATATTCTGAGCATATGCTAGAGCAGAGGTTCCCAACCGTCTATCTGTGACAGGTACTTCTCCATGGTGTGCTAGAAACCAGGCCACGCAAACAAGTAAAGCCCCATCCATGGGATGCAGACAGGGCACGAAACTGTGACCCCCTCCAGTCCATAGTTCTCTCCACAGCACTGGTTCCTGGTGCCCAAAAGGTTGGAGGCCATTGTACTAGCTGTAATGGAGCAATCCATAATTGCTTCTTTGTGAATCAAGTTTGGAATTTTGCTGCCAAAAATGTTTGTGTAAAACAACAGAATCTGAGGGGTTATTTTGGGGGGAAGGGAATCATTAGAAAATGGTGCTGTCATGGATAATACCTAAAATGCCTGGAGAATATGCCCTCTTTAACAATTTTAGCTATTTTCATACTCCAGGGTTTCAAAACAAAGGAGCGCAGTTAAATTTAATACAAAGTAAATGTTTCTTTCTCATAACCTGATTTGATTTTAATGAAATCTGTTCTTCTGAGTTAAGACAATAAAACACCACCTACTTCATTTGCCTTGGATCTACTTATCATTCGGTTTGAAAAATCTTTGTAGTTGCAGTCCTGTTCAGTAACTCTTTACAGATAAATAAGCATGTGGGATGTAAAAATCTAGCCTTTGGGATGGTAAACTAAAAAGGCTACAAAAGACTCAAGAGGGGTTGTAAATTCAGGGACCAGAGGTGAGAATTCTAATGCATCAGGCGTGTAATTGCATTAATTCAATACAATGATTAAAGAGCTTTGAAGTAGTGCTGCTGTGGCAGCCAGATAAATTCTGATTAAACAGCAGAGGTGTGAGAGGAAAAAAACTATTATGGATCAAAGATTGATATGATACAAGCAAGGGGAGAAAATAGGTTGAAAGATTTTGAAAATGATATTAAGTGGTTCTGAAAGAAATATGTTAAGTATAAAATGAATAATGAAGTGTGCTAGGCAGCATGATAAATATGCCATTAAATAAATGGATTGAATAAAAGAAAAAAAATGAAAATATTCTGCTTGGGATTATTCATTTGATCATCAGTTATTTATTCAAAATATAAGGCTTTGAAAACTGTAGGGAGAGTATGGGTAAGGGTGTGATTGTATTCCCTTCTGCCACCTAACAGGATAGAAAACACATCAACTGTACAATGATTGGAGAGATATCACCATTCAGTTTCCAGCCAGGCAATTTTGCCCCAATCTGTCTTCTTGGTGTATTTTTTTTATTATTGTCCATTTTGCCCCAAGACCTTTGTCTTTCTTCAGAACTCCCTTTACCAAACCTCAGCTTCTGATCTATGGTTTGATATGCAATCATACATAATGACACATTTTTAAAAATCGTAGCTGCTGGAGCAATTCATAAAGTTACATGAGGAAGCCAACAATAAGCATGGCAGAGCCAAACACTGAAAATCAGAGTATTTATTTTCTCATCATGGTGCTGCCTGTTCTATCTGCACTCTAGGGAGTTCTCAACTTACAGCAGTTCGCTGACCATTTGAAGTTACAACAGCATGGAAAAAAGTAACTCACAAGCATTTTTCATACTTATGACCGTTGCTGCATTCCCATGGTCATGTGATTTATATTTGGATGCTTGACAACTGAGTCACATGTATGATGCTTGCAGTGTTCTGGGGTGTCCACCATTCGCAGCCTGCTGACAGGCAAAGTCAATTTGGGAAGCCAGATTCACTTAATAACCATGTTACAACTGCAGTGATTCACTTAATAAATGTGGTAAGAAAAGTCATTACATGGGGCAAAACTCACTTAACAGATGTTTTACTTAGCAACATAAATTTTGCGCTCAGTTGTGGTCGTAATTTGAGGACTACCTGTCCTTATCTCATGGGAGATTCCGTTTTCTCTCACTTCGAAGTACTTGTCATAAGAGCTGGGTGAAAGAAAAAAGTACCTGGGGAGTTCAGAATGAAGGGCTATAAACTAGAACCTGGAGTAAATAAGCATCATCAAACTGATCTACCATATATAAAAGTACTAGCAAAATTTTAAAATATTTGTGTAGAAATTAAATTCAGCAACTTATTTTTACATAGGACTGATCAAATTTGACTCTGAGATCTCTCTAATCTAGCAATCATAAAAGCATCTGTAGCTCTTCATGAACTACTTGAAACCACCGTCTTCCTCCTTGTGATTTTCTCAAGAATACTTGAGGGAACCCCTGTTACATCTCACACAGTATGGACAGACTAAGCTCTGCTTTTACAACATTATATCCAGTCCCTTGAAATGGCTTACTATTTGGAGTTTTCTTGTGCTGTTTCCAATTAACCCTAAGCTTGGAGATGAAGACATGCCTTGCATATTAATATGAATACCACACTAATACTTTTAATTTTGCTTCATTTCTCTACAGCAGGGGTCCCCAACCTTTTACGGTTGGTGGCCTGGCACAGAGTGGGGGAGGAAGAGGAGCATGTGCACACATGCACATGCCAATTGTGCACATGTGCATACATGCCAATTGTGCACATGCACATATGCCAATTTTGCCCATGGACGCACAGCGATTGTGTGCATGCATGCATGAGCAGCATGCTGCAATGGGGCTGGGCATTTGCTGCTAGGTCCTAGCGGTAACTGAGCCACCACAATGGGGCTGTGTGCATGTGCTAGTGTGCACATGACAGCCACCATTCATGCACAGTAGTGGGTTGCGGCCCCTTGGGCTGGGGACCTCTGCTCTACAGCATTGCTCTTTGAGCAGTGGGTTACCATCCACAGTGTGAACACTAAGACTTAAGGAAAACTATCAGCAGCTTCTCTTTAAAACTTGGCTTATAAGAAGAAAAAATAATGGGCTATGGACACGAAAACTAAAACATAAGAAGAGCAACTGGTACAGAATGCGGCTGCGTGGGGCGTTGTGCGTGAGCTGCACTGGTTGCCGGTGGGCTTCCAAGTGCATTTCAAGGTGTTGTTGATGACCTTTAAAGCACTCCATGGCTTAGGACCTAGCTATCTACAGGACCGCATACTACCAGCAAATACCTCCCACCGACTTGTATGCTCCCACAGAGAGGGCCTTCTCAGGGTTCCATCAGCGAGACAATGTCGGCTGGCGACCCCCAGAGGGAGAGCCTTCTCTGTGGTAACTCCTTCCCTCTGGAACAACCTTCTCCCAGAGATACGAACCATCTCGGACCTCTGTGCTTTTTGCCGTGCGGTAAAGACTCACCTCTTTATTCAAGTCAGTTTGACCTGATTACACCTTTTCCTTGTTAAATTTTAAATATCTTAAATTTAAAAATTTTGTTACAAATTGGTTTTACATTTCCGGTTTTTTAAAATTCAGCCACAGTATAATGATTTTAAGTGTTTTAAAAGCTGTTTGTATGTTTTGTGAAGTATTTTAAATGCTGTATACTGGCCTGGGTCCCTTCGGGGAGAAGGGTGGTATAGAAATATAAATAAAACTAAAATTAAACTAAACTAAACTAAATGTATAGCAGCAAGAAAAAACAGTCACAATTTGATCCTGAGTTTGAACTAATTGAGGTTATAGCTAAGTAAGACAACTGCTCAGGTGGCAAATGCTGGGGAATAAGAAACAACAATAGCCTCCTCTTCAAACACAGACAAATGCTTATTGTTCCACTACACATTGTTCACCCATTCTCTTTGTAGATTACAGAGTTTTGTGTGTCACACCCTTCTAAAACCTGGAAAGTGTTGTTCCAACACCAGTATCAAAAAGGCAATCTCATTAGTTTTATTGCATGACATGAGGAATGGTTGGGATGAAATTGCTTGGATTTCTTTCAAGCAATTCCCACCCAGACCTGCCTATCATTTTCATTTCCAATGATTTAGAGTTAATTTTAATAAAAAATAAATAAACTTTCTGGTAGATAATCATGCTTAAATTTGAACAAATTTCATGGGGCAAGCAATTTGGTCCAGGTGGCTAGCAGAAGATCAATGGTTTGGAGTTACATAACATTGTGGCTTCTTTCTTGTCTGTATTAAGATGGTTTAGGAAATTGAAGAGCTTTGTCACTCATAGTGATACAGAAGAGGGCTACGGCACTGTATGGAAAAAATATTGACTTCTAACCAGAAGGCTGTACAACTTGAAAAATTATAGGATTAGTCTATGCTGTGGAGAAAATCTGGTTCAAACCCTCCACTCAATAACCAACAATCCCTACTGTAATCCCATGGGGTGGGAGACACTACTGCTTTACTTTGCTATGGGACTGAACCTATAAAAATTTAATATTCCATTTGTTAACCTAGAACAGAAAAGTACCAAAAAGCTCTGACAATACTTAACAGAGGTTTTAGTGTAGAGGGGCTGAAGGCTAGAATTATGTAGTTAGCTTTACTAGTCTGCAGGTTTCCATTAAATGGACATATTTTCCTTCTTTGTGATTGACATGAGAAGTTGAGAAGTTGACTCTCCCTAGAGGATAATCTATTTTAAGTTTAATGGATCAAGGGAAGCTACTGAAAAATTGTTATTAAAAAAAATAAAGAACAGCAATTTTCTACACTTTATTTCTTAAGACCCAAAGAAAATTGTACTGTTTCCATCTGTATTAATTGGAGACATTTATTTGACATTTTCCCAGGCAAATATTTCCATTCTCTTGTTTCAAATATTTATTTATGACTACTCATATACTTGTATGTTTAATAAGGAACTAAATAGTCAAAAAATATTTTGGAAGCAATTTAAAATCAGAAACAGTTACTGAAGCTTAATTTTCACTGACAACTTGCACGGAAGAAATATACAAAGAACGACATCAGCTCCTTTGGGGTCTTAAAAAAACAGCTATTTTATAAGAAAGTTCTAAAAAAAGGTCCATTTGTTGGTATGAAGATAGAGATATTGCTATGCATCTTAAAATGGTCATTTTTCTCAAGTTGGTGCCTTCTGCAAGTGTGCTAGAATTGTAGTTTCTAGAACTTCCAACTCTCTTTGGCCATAGCAGCTGAAAATCCTAAGATGATTACCTTGGTGAGGGCTATGTAGATTCTTGCTCATGTTCCAAATGAAAGAGATTCATTTCGAGAGAAGATTAGAACAAATTCAGTTTGAATAAAATGTCTGATACTTAAAGTCAAGATAAGGATGCTAGTAGAGAGTGGTGTTGAGCAAAAATTGTTGTAATGCACGAGTTCAAAGAATAAAAATTGTAACAGAGTTCACATGAGAAAAATACTAAGTAAAGACAGATCCAGAAAGGTTTAACTTGAGCCTGGGATAATCCACATCCATTTCCTCCATTCATCATGTGCTGAAATTCTCAGAGAAAGGGGAGTTTCAACAGGGATAATAGTATGTTCTTTTTTTAAAGGCAATAATTTTCTGTATTTGGTCCCCATTATCCCAGTTCTATCAGTTTAAGTGCTCACACATAGAACGTCTAATTTGAATACGGTTTTCATTGCCATCCATGAAATGCTCTGACGTTTTCTCAAATACATTCTCAGAATTTTTATTTTTCAGTGATGTTTGGGCGCTAAGAATAAAATGTGCAACAGCTTACTTCATTCAGCATGAATAGCTTTGATGATTTTTGCTGATCAAGGGGATTGAATAATCAACTGGAACAGCAGTGCAATTGGATAATAACTTAGTAAGGGTCTGTTAAATCTTTTTGATAGTCAAATTAAATATTTACTATACTAAATACAGATAAAAAACTGCCATAGTGAGCTACAAGAACTCTCTTCCCACAAAAAAATTTCTCACCTCTTACAAGGCCCCACCTCCATTCGTTTACCACGTTCAGTGGAGTTTGGGTAAATGTTTGGTGTGATATTTGTACTCTAGTCCTTTAGTGCAAAGGTATTCTATGATAGGTAATTGTATTTCTAAGAGCTTAAAAAGGAAGATTTGTATTGTAGACTCAAATGTTACAGAATGGTCTCATGCTCAGCCCTTTCTTATGTAAACTTGGACTTCTTAATCACATTGATCAAGAAATGGTAGAGAATACAAATAAGTCTACAATTGCAAAGAAAAAAGCTCTATATTTTCTGTAATGATTTAAATAAGTGCATGATTATATCTGAGAATATACTCTTTAAATCAGACACCTCAATTTAAGATTTTTTTTCAATAAGTTTTTGGTTAATAAGTAATCTGAAGGTCACCAAAGGCCACCTAAATATACCTGAGGAAGATTTCATGACTGTAGATTTTACTAATGTCAATGAACCATATTACCATATATTGTTAAGAAAGCAATATATGTTGTTAACAAGAAAATATACATATTTTGCCATAAATTTTACAGCAGTTCATATATTATTTTTTTAAAAAGAATTTATAAGACTGCTTCAGGAATCCAGCTGTTTATATTGCTTCTATGCAGTAAACTGCCTTTAATATTTGAGAATACTGCATCTTGACGTAGACACTATTAAAAGATTCTATGCAGAGAGTGCTGGACGTAGGGATGAAGAGGAAAATTTTCTGTAATTAAGCCGGCAATATATAAACTGCAATCTCTGCATTTTTGTTAGTACCTTGCAAACCCTATGAGTGAAAAGGGAGCTAACTGAAACTAAAATGAATTGGCCTTGCTTCCAACCTAAGCAATGACAAGATTTTACTACTGCCAACTACAGCACTAGCAAGCTCATCTTCTTTCAAAGCATTTCAATTTTTCAAGCTGTTGAAGGGATTGCTACAGATCCTGGGGCCATATGCCTGAAAGCAAGATCATAATTCAGCAGTAGGAGGCCTGCTTATCTCACTCAGCAGTGAGCTGGCAGAAGACAAGAATCCAAGCTTTGTTTATGAAGGCAATAAATAGCATGCCTGTTTTGTGGCCTAACTGGTTTTAAAGCCCATCGGCCATGGAAAGTGTGAGCTTCTGTGCACGCACAAGTAGGATACCTAGCTACTTCTTTAAAAGCAACATCTTTTGTTCCCCTCCCCCCACAAATATACACCACCCACCCTTGCAATTATAGTTTCTTGATCTCTTTGTTAAATTGTGCTTTTTACAGGACCATTGTTATTCAAGAAATGTCATTCTGTCATTCTAGTGAAAAAGAGGAGAAAGGAAAAGCAGTGGCATTTCGGTGACTGGGGTAGCAATTGAAAAATATCACAGCTTGTTTAAAACACATGCATTCCACAAGACCATGGAAAGCAGAAGGATTTAAAGGACCTATATAACAATGGACACATACCTTATATGTTTCCAGATGCTTTGCACGGTGTCTTTATCTATCTAGATGCCTGTTTCACAATGGAGATACTTATCCAATGCATTTATGATTTACCCTACCTCATCAGTAAGTATGTTGAATGAAAATCAAACAAATGAAGTAAATTTTAATTTTTTTATCTGAATGTTAAATTATTAACTTAACAACTTAATTACCATGATTCAGTTTCATGCAGGAGTCCTTTTTTAGTTTTATCTAAAGGTATCAAGTATTTCTCCTAGAACACTCTGTGCAAAAAAACAATGTTTTCTCATTGACCTAAAGCTGATTTGCAGTTTATCATATTATTTCTTTGGAATGTCCCTTGTGGAATTCTAAGTTTCCTCCTATCCAATCTCTCTTCAAATCAATATATTTCAGATTACTAGGATGGGCTGTACAAAAACGGAGTTGAGCGAATCAGTAGGAGAGCGCATGAGTATTCTATGGAAGCCTTGTTCAGTCATTAAATAAATATAATAGGATTCTACCAGGGCAGGTGATAATTGCATATAACCAATTGTGTCTCATATAAATGTGCAAGGTAGCTGTTCTTTGATCCCTTGATATACAGGTTACTTTCATACAATGAACCTTTTTATGAATTATCTTTAGAAACTTTTTTTCATTAATGCCTGGAATAATTGTATGGAGATGCAACCAAGTGTGTGAAATCAAATATATTGAGTGAAAAGTAATACTCAGCTAACAACTAGTAATTTAAATATTAATAATTTATTTTTATTGAAATTGTAAAACTAGTTTCTGACCATTTGTTTGGGTACATATTGATATATAATCCAAGACAAACAGCACAATTATAAATATTGTTAATGACATGCAATTATTGGAGATGTATGCTATTAAAATTATTTTAGTGAATCAAAAATTTTAGGAAGAAGATGTTACTATAATTTCTATAAAGCAAAAGACAATTATTTGAAGACAGTTCTACCCGTCCACATAAAATAAAATATGTGTGTGAGGGGAGAGAGAGAGACACTTCACTAACTGTAGAGGCACTAATTAATTTAGAATAGCTTTTTAATATCCTTTAATAGCAGTTCTAAAGATGGTTTATAACATATTTAATTCCCAAATAAATCAGACAAATCAAAACTAAATTTATCAAGTCTGCTATCACTGTAACATATTGTTTTGTTTATCTGTCCTTTATTATTTTTACAAATAACTCAAAATGGCAAACATATCCAATACTTCTCTCTTTTTATTTTGCCCACAACAACCCTGTGAAGTGAGTTGGGCTTAGAGAGAGTAACTGACCCAAAGTCGCCCATCTGACTTTTTAGGCCTAAAGTGGTACTAGAACTCATGGTCTTCTGTCTACTAACCTGGTGCCATAGTATTTCCAACAGGGAGTGTTGGAAGTGATGACCACTTCTATGTGGCTGACTATAGCAATGTGGTGGCACAATAGCATGGCAGCTCTGAAGTGGCCACATTTTTACCAAATTTCAATTCCACTGGAGTAATGGAGCCCAGATTTTGAATGCATGTTGAAAACTAGCCCATTTGAGGTACATTGATTAAAAATTGTTGCCCTTATGCTGCATCATTTCACTCAACTGAAGATTATAAACAATCAAACAGACATGAAACTTTAGTAATATATAGATATCCAGCATAGTTCTATCTAAAAATTCAAATTAGTACAAAAAATAACCAAGAGTTGCTATTTAAATTGTCTGTTGATATTTTACAATTTCTTATCATCCTGCTCTTTTTCAGATAATGCCCCATAACACTCTTTCATTCTATCAGCGACAGTCATATATGAAGCCAAAAAAACCTATCCCTGGCTATATTGATTGAAAGGGATAGAAATTGCAGTAAAATTTGGAAAGGAAGGATCAGAAAGCCAAGAAATTTGTTTGCTTGATGATTACTTACTATAAGTAATCCAGTATGTAAAACTTTACTGAAGCAGAAGTCTGGCTCTTCAATTTGATATAGAAATCAAGCATACAAAAAAGGAAGTCTTGTTAAAGCACATTTGTTAGTCCAGATGTTGAGAACCTTTTAGAATATGTTTGGTTGCTGTTGCAGAACACTGTGGCTCTCAACAACATAAAAGATTTACATTAGCTACACTTAATTTTGTAAACAGATGCTCCATCTTTATAGACCATAAAACTTTTTCAGATGTGGTAACCTTGCAGATGTCTGTCTTAACTGCTTCAATTGAAGAGAAAGATAGTGTAATGTAGTTTGGATGAATGTAATTAAATTAAGAGAAGTTCATTGTTATTTAATCTACTTACATGCTGGCAAATTATTTATGTCAACTCTGGATAGCTCAGCATAAAAGAATGCTGTTGTGATAGCATCTCCCTTTTAATTTTACTCTGATTTCATAATTGTGATCCAATCTCCATATCTTTCTCATGACCAGACATTTTTTTAACAAATCAAACAAAAATGTTAAAACAATGGAATTGGATGAAAAACCTGCCTATATTTATATGCTGATTTTATTTGCACTGTACATGCAACATGTTTTTAAAATAAGTAAATCCTTTATCCTAAATAAAATAATGAAAACATTAAGAGATTCATCTTGAGCTATGAGATCCATCTTGGGCTGGAGCCCACTGAAAAATGTTGTCTCTTTTTAAGCAGTTGTTGTTTCACTCAAAACAAAGTCAGCAAAAAATCCAACAGCACTTTGGGCTGAGGGACCTTTGAAAAAGGCGTGTGTGCTAAATATTAACACTATTTCACACATTCCCAAGATGTATGCAATTACCTCGGGAAAAGAGCTGGGATTGTGAGATCTCCAGGGCTTAGATAATGATATAAAGTAAGTGGCAACGATTATCCATGAATTTTTTTGCCAGAGACAGGTCATTTAATGCCTATCTTAGTCTTCCAAAATGAAAGACAGAGGAATGTCCACTTTGTGAAATTGCTATTAATGTATGACCTCGAGTTGAAGACAAGGTTAATTATGGGTTTTTAGCAGAAGTTTCATTTTGGCTTAATATCAGTGCTGGGCTCTTAAATATTGAAGTAAGTTACATTTTTCAGGGACAATTGCTTTTGAATGAAGAATGGCAGGCTCTGATCTTTGCTAACCCTTATAACTCCCACTGTGTAATCCATAGCAACCACGTTTCTAAGGCAACCAAAGAACACGTAGTAGAATAGGATAAAACCATGAAATCTGATGTCATACTTTCTCCAGGATGCAAAATGGAGAGTAATCTTTTAAAGTGGACTTATTAAACATTTGACCTATTGTGTAAAAAGGATGAGATGTGATGTGCCTTTAATGCACCACATTTTTCCGTATTGCTCCAAAACAGAAACTTATCTATGGACAGCAAATATAGCAACATACATTAAAGACTGATCTGGATGGTGTTTTCAAATATTCCATATTCTAACTGCTTATGAATTAAGCTGCTGCTAAGCTTTTATCATAGTCTTTATTTTTAGAGTCTGGACCAAATGATGTTACATTATTTTGAATTGTAATATTACAGTATTACTTAATTTGTTTTAAAACATGCATGGCTTCCTTCCTCATTTTTAAAGGAGTCTCTGGACCTTTACCCTAAGTTCTTTCTGAGAGAGAGAGAGATGAGGGAGAGAGAAAGAGAGAAATTTTGATTGACTGATTGATCTTAATTTTGCACTCACTAAACTAAATACAGAGTATTCTGTAAACCTTTCAAGTGCATACCTAGGGATGTGTTATACTCATAGTTACATTCAGTCTTACCTATGCAATTTTCCAGATGTCTGGGGTTTCAACTCCTAAAACTATACAACTGACCCTGAATATCTTCTGACTTATGCTCAGATATTTGACTTGAGTGAATGTACTTAAACTCTGAAGCGGTGTATCTGGCACAAGCAACTGATGAGTATTCCTTTGCTGCATTTAGCTGCAGAATTCAATATTATCAATGTCATTTTTAATAAACAATTGTTGCTCTGTGCTGGTCTATATTTAAAAATGAGCTACAGCTCCTGTTAAATCTCAAGATGAAACTTCTTTCTTTCAAAGGAGTTTATATTTTTAAGCTGCTTCCAATCTGCTCTGACTCTGATTATTTTATCAATTGAAGAATATCTTTTTGTTTTAATTTATGTTTGTATTTCAGTTTCCTTTATTTGGCCACCCCTATAAATACTAAAAGAAGATAGAAATCATTGTACATTTTTAAAAGTGCAACCTTACATGTATTTATTTCGACAGAAGGATTTCAGTGAAGGTTATTTTAAGTTAGCTAGAAGTACTTTTACAAAGTTAAGAAACACAAATGACACATGTCCCCTTTCAAAATGAGGACATAGTACAGTTATTATTATATCCATCTTCAACTCTTCAACTTTATAGTATATCAAAAACCCACAGTTTAAGGCAACATTTCAAATTAAAATTAAAATGCACCAAATAAGTATGACTATTAGTCCTCTCTTATCAATCTATTGAAAATTTTTATAACACAAAACCTTGATGTGATGCCCTTATAGCCTAACTTTTATGGTTTCATGTTGGTGGAGAAACTTGACACACAGTGACATCATGGCATATGGCCTGGATTAGCAGATGTTAGCAGAGAATGAAATGTGGGAATTGTGGTTTTCAGAAACAGTCATATGAATCTCACAATGTGTACTTCCAGTTTGGTTGAGAAGTGAACTCAGAACTGCAATATAAGCAGTTACATAGTTATACATGGAAGTTGTCATTTTTAACTCTCTTATGGAAGACTCCATAGTGTCATGATGTCGTCTATTGTGCTGCTTATGTGCAATACCTGCATATCTATTGGATGGTAATTTTTAATGGTAACATTTTCTATTGACTGAATCAAAGCACTGTCAGACATTTAAACACTTAGGTTGGTGTGTGTGTGTGTAAGTTGTTACTAACATAAGAACCCGTTTAATACTTTTTCTCTTAACTTGCTTGAAATTGATAGGAACAAACTACAGAATGCTGTAAATTAATCTAAGTACTCTTTTAAGATATTTATGAGATATAGAACAGAAGCCCTTATATTCTGTCCAAAAATAATGATAAGATTATATAGAATCCAGAACCCTGAGTTCTGATTAAAACCACTTGCAATAGAAAGGGAAACAACAGTGAAAGCTGGGGAAAATATCTTTGTTCATTTATTTTAAATCTATTGCATACATTTACATCCTGCTTTATACTTCTTTGTACTTTGCCCTCAAATTATATTTTTATCATGTATTATTCACAAATAGCTTTAGAAGAGGGCCTGATGAGTAGCTCTAAGTTACATTTTTTACAAGAAGATCTGTGAGGCAATTACAGTTTGATGGCCTGTCAGATGTGCTTAGGCAGTCACTTAATTGGCTCTAATTAAAAAAGAAAGAAAAGAAAGAAAAATATGAATGCAGTTGTACTAGTAGCCAAGAAAAATAGGGAAAAAGAGTTGGAACAGATAAACTCTTGACTGTTTTCCTGCAGAAATCCTGCAGTTTCAAAGAGGGGGGGGCAAAGGAGCCATTTACCTCACATGAAGAAATTGTCTCCTGTGCAGGTATTTTTATGGGGGTCCTGCAGTTCATGACCATCTGCTCTAGTTCTATCCGATTGAATTAGAATGAAAAAAGTATGAATGGCAATTTTTGTGCAAATCTTTCATACAATAATT
The DNA here is from genome assembly GCA_032468095.1 of Pareas carinatus. Lineage (NCBI taxonomy): Eukaryota > Metazoa > Chordata > Lepidosauria > Squamata > Pareidae > Pareas > Pareas carinatus. The sequence goes on from JANHFO010000003.1 coordinate 554,373, forward strand.
TCTCAAATATTACCAGGTTGGTGGCCAACTGGTGGAACTTTTATTCCCTAATATTTGATCAAATTGCTCAAAAATAGCATTCTTTGCTTCAATAGAAAATGAAAAAAATGGCAATAAATGACCACAAAGCATTCACTCCTTATTAAAACATTTATATCTGCTGCTTTTAAAAGGTTCACTGTAACAACAGCATAAATACAAATATAGTAAAATAAAAAATAGAACTAGAAAGATAGGTAATATAACAAAACTATATCATAGGAAACTATGAATTTGTCCCAAGAGAATTTCATTACCCAAAAATACAAAATGGTATCCATCAATTTTGAAGAATATATATAAATCTAAAAGTTATCCAGAAAAAAGAAGCTACACTGTTTTACTCCACTTTATCAGGAGCAATAACTCAGCTATTATATTAAGTCCATCCCATTTTGGAATCTCTTTTGTAAATAAAAGGAAGAATTTTCTGGGGGAAAAAAACTGAACAGGATTGTAGTATCTACATACCGTGTTTCCCCGAAAATAAGACACTGTCTTATATTAATTTTTGCACCCAAAGATGCGCTAGGTCTTATTT
>JANHFO010000003.1:557654-573785 GCA_032468095.1 Pareas carinatus
ACAAACTGTGATTACAATCATAGGATACATTCATAATCATAAGTACATTCATCTTGTCATATACATATAAGCATAAGATATATTCATAGCAGGTGCTTCTTGCAATTCTTTTGTGGGATTACTGAATTCTGCTTCTGGTGGTTTTCTATTTCAATGTAACTAGACTGCAAGAAGTTATTGTAATCTTGGGAATTGCATGAATATTGTTTTATTGTATTGTTCAAGAATGAATCACTTGAAAGTATTTCTTAACCATTGAATTTTTTTTCCGAACAAATTTTCTCTTGTCAATTTACACTGAAGATAGATTTGACATGGTAAGGATATATTTCTCAAGTCATTTATATATTGTTTATAATATACCATTTAATTTTAGACATCTTTATACACACATGACTTAAGACATCCATATAATAGATTCACTTCAAAAATTGTATTGATTGCTATTTGGTTTCTGGGTACCCTGAAAGATGTGGTTGTTACTTTTAAAGTCCTTCATAATTTACGGGCTGGATATCTGCAAGTCTTCTTTTGATGATATATATAGAGAAGGCTCTCTCTATATCCTATCATTAGAGATTGCTACACATAAGGCCATGAAAACATGTCTTCTCGCGCGTTGTCCCCAAACAATATCCCCTTGATTTTTAAAAAGGCTGTTCCTTCCTGATTTTCAAAAAGTCAGGGAAATCTCAAACCTTGAAGACTGGGCTGCCATGGCTATTTCTCCTACAATATTATTGTAATGAATCTTGATTTATATCATCCTTGCAATAATTATATGGCTTTAATGCTAAGTTTGATTATTTATCTATTTGTTTTTAATAACAAATTATGAATTTGTAGAACTGTGCACCACTTCTAATCTATGGTCTGGAATTGCTTATGGGCTCTGTAGATGCATCCATCAATGAACAAACAACCCAGCATTAGGCTTCTCCACCTTAGCAATTTCAGAAATTTGATGGTTCCAGACTAAGGCAGGCAATTTAGGACATGGCCCTAAAGCAAAATATTATCTTTCCATTATTTTTCTGATAATGCTGATTTTCTAATTTATTTTCATCCACATTATAAATTGGAAATTAGCCCCTTTTGGATGATGTGGATGATGAGAATGCTATCGCCATAGGTAATATTTCCATTGGAATATTGTAAGTTATTTTCCTTTCGCTTTGGTGAGTCATGCAGCATCTGTGTGGCTTTCCCCCTCCATTCACTCCCTTTTAGGTTGCATTATCTCTCCTAACCTCTCTGCTGTGCTCTTGTGACTGGCTGACATCTCCACTCCATGAGGTTAGGCTTCCCTCGGGTTTTCCCTTTGAGGGAGCTTTTGTAAACTCTTTTAGAAGTGAGGCAAGTTCCCACCCCCACCCTTGCTCTCTGTCTCAACCTCTTGAGAAAGCTCCCTGTGTGCTCAGCTTGAAGGAGATAAATTATAGGGGTTAGAGTGACTTGTGATTATCTGAATTGAATCTGAAATGGATATACTGGGGTTTAAGCATTATGTTGGCCCTTGGCAGGCCATAAAGTCCCAGTAATTTCAGAGAGCTGATCTTGGCCTCTTTTTAAATAAAATGATGACGCAGATGAAATACTCCTATTTTTAGCCTCTGAGGAGTGGGACATTTTAATTGATAATTTTACTCAGCAAAATCTGACTTCTCTAAAATTGAGAGATAACCTTAGGCGGCTGCAGCCTTCCTCAATTAGTAATATGCCTTGTAAAAAACGGGCAGTTGTAGGGAGACATTCTGAACATTCTGAAAGCTAACGTAGAAGGCAAACAGCCTAATATGCAAAAAAGTGGGTTTATTATGAGCAACTTAGAGAAACAAACTAGAATAGCAGATCTGTTTAAAGGTTTTTTTAAAAAAAACAGAAGTTGAACAAAACAGTTCAGTATAATAAACTGTCTTAACAATTTTGCTTAAGGGAGAATGGGTGTACAATATATATGGATTGCATAGGTTTTGACATGTCCTTTTATCAGATGATGTTTAAATGAATACTTAAAATGTTTTCCATTAAAAGTAGGAATCCTGTATTTTAAAAGTACAATAGCTGTAAAAAAGCAACTCAGGAATTCAAAAGCATAAAAGAGACTGTGATAGCCACTTACATTATTGTCTTTGCACCTTCATCTGTTCATGTCTTTTGATGTTTCATTTCATCAAAATAAATAAGAAAATGGCGGGGGGAAGAGTAAGAAAACCTAGCAATATTTGCAACCTTGTTTTCGGGTGGGGTGAAGGAATGTGAGGTGAATTACTTTGGAGCAAAGAAACAGAAGAAAGAAACAATTTGAAGAATTTCATTTTCCTTCTGCAATTCTCCCTTTTAAATAGTATTAGCATATAATGTGTAGCTTCACTCCCAGGATAACAATGCGTAGATGAATTAAGTGGCTGGGGCTGCAATATCTTCTCTCTCTCTCTTTCTCTCTCTATCCCTGTCCCTCTCTCCCTTTCCCCCCCCTCTCTCTCTCTCTCACACACAAACACACACACACACACTTTTTCTTTTGATACCTTTGTTGTCTCTCTCTGCCACTCCTTTATTTCTTTTCCTCTTCACATAGTCATTTTTCAAGAAAAAGTATAAATTGCTTTGGTCATAGCACAAACTGATAATTTGTGAAGTGCTTCTAAAACCAGGCTCAAGGTCACATGAAATTAAGCCAAATTTCATGATATTGCCCTTAAGGGCAGAGGCTGTTTTGGCTTTAAAATACACATCATTGCTCCCACAGAATATAGTAATTCCTCTAAAAATGAAAAAAAATATGGTGTATTATTAATATTACAAACTAAGTAGCAAAAATCCCAAGCAGTTCGAAACAAAAAGATACCAATATATTTATTAACATATGTATCACTCTCCTCCTGCAGTTTTGGGTACAGATTAAATCTATGGAGGGAAATGTTCATTTGTCAAAAAGCTGTCATGTCCTTGTCTTTTAGAAAACCACTGACATTAATTTGAACAATGGAAAATTGTCACCTCTGCTAATAGAAGAGTAAGGGAAAATGTCCAAGAATTCATTTCTGGAGATTAAAAGACATAAAAAAGAAAATGAAGCCAGTTCTAATTTGTGCATTTTCACCTCACCCACCCTCTTTAAGTGCACTGAAGAATATGTTTAGAAGCATAGATGAATACCCATGGGAATAAGAGACAAGTGCATATGGTGATTTTTCTAAGTGAAGTATTATTAGTTACGAATGTCAGCTTGAATTAGAATAAAAATTGAATACAGGAAAAATTGAATTGAATTTGAAAAAATATGTACCTATACAGGTCCAGGACATAACTAAAGGAAGAAAAAACTCCATTAAAGAGAGAGAAACTATAGAAACATGGTGGAACAAGCAAACTTTGATGAGAAGTTCTCAGAGGTCATCTACTTGATAATTTCACATGCTTATTCTTAAAAGGCAACATACACCCTTCCTCTTCTTTCTTAAAAAAACACCAAACTATACAGGATATATAAATAACCTGGGCATTTAGAAGTATCTTCTCTAATATGGATGTCAATAACATCTTGGTGAAAAAATAAAGGTAAAGCGAAGGAAGCATTCATAGTCACTTAAGAGTCATGAAGAAATATCTTCACTCTCTTAGAACTTGGTATCACAACTGCAGGGACCTGTAAGAGGCAGTGAGGAAATGCTGCTTCTGCTTGCTGGCTGGGGAATTCTTAAGAGCAGAAACCCAGGGGTCTTCAAGTTGCTGAAGTTGAGAAACCCTCATCTGGGCTATGAGTCCTTCCTTCTCACAAAGATAATTACAGAGAATTCTCTATGAGTCATGACAGCAGAATTTTGACCCCTGTGCCACTATTAAGGGACTGCTGAAATATTAAGACCTGCCAACTTTTTTTCCTTCCTTCTTTTTCTATTCCCATTTCCTTGTCTCCTGTATCCAAGTTCAGGATCATGGTCTTTTATTATTATATAACCCTTTCCAACAATCTCTCAGGTTGAAATGTGAGACAAAGAAACTACAGTGTCTCAGAATGAAGCCACCAATCATGCAGCAGAGTCTAGACCATATCTTGCAAACAGAAAATCATTGTACTCCTATTCAAGATCCTGAGAGGAAATCCCCAGTGGTATTATGTTGAATATGATTTCGTTTCTTTGGACAAGGGAAACTCTTGAGATTGCAGAAGTGATCTGCCTTATCATTTGTCACATCTGAAGCACTTTCCTTCAACTTCTCCTTATAATTCCTGCCTCCCTTACAAGAAACATAGAAGTAGTCAGGTGATATTTTTATTGGACCAACTTCTGTCTCTCTTGTGACAAAGCCATTAATCATTCACAGTTTCCTCCATGCAGCAGGGTGGCCTAAAGAAACCACAATTGTCCTTCTTACAGGAAACCTTCAATCATTCCCAATCAACTAACATCAAGGCAAAGTACTTCAGCTTCAGATATCTAACCCATGACCAAAGCATCCCATCTCCCTACCTTGCTTTTATTCTGTTATAGCTTATTAATTGGTTCCAGCAGTATCCTTCAGCTTTCTAATGGGTCACAGCTGTCAGCATTTACCTTCACAAAGCCAGACAACAAACCCTCATCTTTAAATAACTCCATCAGTTTTCTTCCCTCATTAAAACCATAGTGTGTATAAAGCAGAATACACAATACAAAATAGATATGAAAGATAAGATATTCCAAACCAACAGAGAATATCTCTGATACAGCACAGGGTAAGTACGCCCTGGAATCTCTTCACAGTTTCACTTCTTTGGGATGGCTTTCTCTACCCCTTATATCTTCATATTGCTAGGACCCATCAAGCAGCAAAACTAGTCAAGGTTATAAAAAAGGGATCAGCCTCTTGATCTAAAGCAAAGTTGTCCCAAAGGGTCTGCTCAGCTTTATTACAAAGTAATGAATAAGTTTATATTATTTAATATATAGTAAAATCCCCACTCTTCTAATTATGTTCCTCAAATTGATTGTAGTCATCTTATCCATTACCCATCTCCCCTCTGCTAATTATCTGGCATTCTTTTTGCCAAGTGGTTTTATTTTCACTGTATTTTCCCTTCACAAATGTTTTGTTCTTAAAACAGTGGGCAAGGTGAACCTCTGAAGGAGCTGAATTTGGGTCTCCTGTGCTGTGATTTGTAATGAATAAATTTATTAGATAACTCAATACAAAGAATAAGACTCCTGGATTTTTACCTACTTAAACTTGATTGTTTAGCCTAGATTTGAATAGTTTAAAATGTACCTCCTTTTCTTTGATTTAGCTTGTTTGTCTCTTTGACAGAGGCTGTCAGATCTTTAGCACTTTAACTATCATGAACATAAATTATGCAGGTATAGTTTTTCATAATGTAGTAATTCTCTCCACCCTGGAGCTTTCAAAGTGTATTGGGATTTATGTCATACTGATTCAGAATTTTTGAAATTACAGTCTGAACACATCCACACTAGATTGGATACAGGACCCCTCACTGACAACAAGAACACAGATTCTGCTGAAATACAGCTGCTAAAGGTCCTGTACTTTCCACTAGTTTTGAATTTAGATTTCATTTAAATTTTCATGCCTTGGACTGCTGGTAAAATTATAAGTTCAGAAATATAGAAAAGATTGCAAATTTACTAGGAACTACTGCCTTTTTTTGCCCACCAGAAAACAGTTTCAACACCTTTTTGTCTTACAATAAATTAAATTTATGTTAAGAACTATAATTTTTTAAATAAAATATTAGCAAGATGTGAGTTCTGGCACCTTTTTACTAGGAACCATAAGAGAAGGAAGAGGAAGAACTCACAGGTGTTGCTACAAACAGGAAACATGGAACTGGAAATAGAAGAATTGGATTTATTTCTGAACAAAAGAGGAAAGGGTACCATTGGGAAATAAATCAATAGAGCATATGAGAAGAATCAGAACCTGTTTTGTTGCTTGCCAATGCAATTACTGTCCTTAGGAGAGAATCTTCACTCAGTTTTCTGAAAATACATTTTGAACAATTTAAAAATATGCATATCTGCTTTGTGACTTCTGTACTAATATCACATAGATATTCATTGCCTCCATTCATTTGAATTCAGTGTAGAATAAATATTGTATATTTCATAAAAGAAGGAAAGAAAAAGAGACAACTATTCAAGATAAAAATTATGTGAAATTGTCTTGGCATTTCTCTGGATTTGGAAAAATCTGGTTCTCTCTCCCCACTTCACCGAAAGATCTGGTTCAACTAATATATCGAGTAATATAACTCTCTGGCTATTAAAACAAGTTTCAGAAAAATCTTCATGTATTATTGCATTCAATGAGAACAATGCCCAACCATTGTAGAAACTGAAAATATTACATTTCTTGTCCTGAAATGGGGACTAATTCTGGGTAGAAAAGGCATATTTAATGTTATTGCATTTAATATAGCAAGATTTCTATGAAGTGATCATAGGATTATGGGATTAGAAAAAGTTGCACACTTTCTTTTCAGATAGGTAATGGGAATATTCTTTAGGGCTGACAAACAGTAATTAGATATGTAACTAGGTGACAACTAGATAGAAATGTTCTTCTACCTACAATTAGTGTTTCTTTAGAATTTTATTTATTTTATTTTTACTTTATTTAAGAAAATTTACACGGCTGCCCAACTCACTCTTAGCGACTCCTGGCAGCTTTCAAAGATAAAAACCCAATATATAGCAATAACCCCCACCCCCACCCTACTGGAGACAACAGTCAATCAAATAAGCCACTTGATGGATTCTATCCCACTATGGGGTCCTGAGGCCCATTGACAAAACCAGGTCTTCAAGGCTTTATGAAAGAGTGCCAAAATGGAAACCAATCTTGTTTCTATGGGGATGATGCTCCATAGGGAGGGAACGACTATGGATTATGGACAAGCCCTTCTTCTTAGGAGAAGGAACCTGCAGCATTCCCTGCCTCCCTGCTCTGTAGGGGTCAGATAGATGTGACCAGGAAAAGTAACCTGATCACAATTGAGATAATATATTCTTTGTATTTTTGGAATATAGATATATTAATTTGTTAGCTAGCTTTGTGACTCTTTTAAGATTTATGAGTAATTATGAGTTAACCATGAGTTAAATGTTTATGAACTACATCTGGCTTTATACATAAAATAAAAAGTTAACACTTTGGAAAAGCTCTTTTATTTTTGAAGCCACACAACTCATTGAATCCACATGACTCATTGAATTTGGTGAAAGGAAATGGTAAAAATGGTAAAAGAATAAAGAACTGATATAGTTTTAATTCAATTCAATTCAATTAAGTAATTATTAATGTCATCATGCTTAACATTCTAGCTATTCTGATTTGGAATAGTTGAAACTGTAGGGTTATTTTCAAGTGATGGATCTTATATAATACATTCAGCAATGGAGCACCACAAGATCGTACAGGTAGTCCTTGACTCACAATCATTTGTTTAAGGACCGTTCAAAATTACCATGATACTGGGAAAAGTGACTCATGACGATTTTTCACACTTACTCCCATTGCAGCATTCCTATGTTCATGTGATCAGAATCCAGTCAGTTGGTAACTGGCTTGTATTTAGGACTGTTGCCAGGTCCTGAGTTCATGTGATTACTGTTTGCAACCATCTGATAAACAAAGTCAATGAGGAAGCCAGATTCACTTTACAGTTGTCTTACTAACTGAACAACTGCAGTGATTCGCTTAACAATTGTGGCAAGAAAGGTCATAAAGTGGAGCAAAATATACTTAACAGCTGTCTTGCTTCGGAATGGAAATCTTTGGGCTCAATTATGGTTGTAAGTCAAGGACTGTATTTGCCCAAGTGAGTGTATTACTGATATATCAGTCACAATCTTTAGACTAGTAACGCATATTAAACTTCTGTCCTGTCTTGTTTCCTAATCCTAATCCTATTATTTGAATTATACCTTTACATGCCCCATAAAAGTTAAGTATGGCCCTCAGCCAGCAAAAAACAAAAACCATGCAACCTAGCCTTTTCACTATCAAGCAATATTACAATATGTTTGACTTAGATTTCCGTCTATTGCCCTTCCCACCCATTATTATGATAAAGTAGTGGTTCAGAATACTAAATGACTCATCAGCATTACATGAGAAGAGAAAGAAGTAAAGATGAGTGTCATTCAAATTTGGTCAAATTTCAGCCCATATACCTAAAAATTCTCTTCTAAAGAAAAGCGAGTATGAAGAAATCCTGAGAACAATCACCATAAACACTAAAAAAAATTAGAAACCTTTTCTGAAGTTAGCTATCTCACTGGAGTGAATATTTGAATTCAGGAATCCCATGACTCATAGTTGACGTCCAGGTTTATATGGATTGTGTACTATATATGGATGTTAATAGTTTATATATTGGATAAGTGGACTGTAGTTTATGAAATTTAAGTAATAATAAATTACTTAGATTTTAAGATGCAGATATACTCTACCTGTCTCCACTGTATGTGTGTTTGTCAAAAAAATGGTGAACTTCAGAAATAAGATTTGAAATTTGGGACATGGGGTTGTTTTACAATGAAGAAAAATACATTCCTATTGAATACATTCCTGACAGTCTATTTCTGTGGGGGAAAGTCTTGATATATAAGAGAGCATCTGTTTTTCTATGAACTATATTGTTTCACAGAAACTCTCAATTATCAATGATTGCTTCTTTGGCATCTTTGAGTCATAAAATGTGGGAGATTCTTCTAAGAAAGTGCTATCTTTTGGCATTATGCTAAACTTTTCTGTCTGCTTTCTAGGTTAATTTTATCTTCCACCATGAACACGATGAAGGAAGGAGAGAAACTTATGAGAGGTCCATAATAGATCAGCCAAACTGTGTAGATTTCCCCTCCCCATAGTTAGAGCTGTTTCTGATTAGGAAGGAAGCCAAAATGAAGCTAGAGACCTCTCCTGTTCTTTTGCTATACTTGTTTCTATCGTTGTTCTGGGACAAAAGATTATGGCTTCTTTACAACCAGACACATTGAATTTTAAATAATTGGCTTCAAAATAATTGGTTCAACATATTGGGGCAAGTATTTTTTTTTGTCCCAGCTTTATCACTTTATAAGTAATTCAAAGTGGTGAACATACAGAATATTCCCTCCTTTTCCTGCTTTTTTCTCAAAACAACAACAGCCCTGTGACATGATTTGAGCTGACAGAGAATAACTGGCCTAGTCACACAGCACATTTTCATGTCTAAAGTGGGATTAAAACGCAGAGTCTCCTGGTATCTAGATCAGCATCTTCACCTTCTCACCAAACTGGCTCTTACATTATTTCATAACATTCTAGTCTGAAGGAACATAAAATATTGGAGGAGAAGAATTGTATTATTCCTAAGAGCAACCCCTATATGAAACACCCTTGCTATCTGAAGCTGATTTAGAAAAGAATAGGCCCATTGCTCCCCTTCCCTATTTTCTCTTTACAATTAAGTCACTCTTCTCTGCATTAGATGACCAGTTCCCAAGTGTTCAGATCAGAAAGTGGTAGGTGAGCAAAAGAATGGCTGAAAAACCATTCAATTGAGTTTTAAAGTATATAAAATTAAATAGTCATAGTTTCACCATTAGATTTGATCCCACTGATCATCTGCCTTGTTCATTTACAGAAAAGAATAGAAATAACAGGATTTTCCAAAACCCAGGAATAAATCTTTAGGCTTTTAAGTTTTAAACCCACAGAGTTAGAAATGCTGAGACCTCTAGACACATCCCATTTGGAAGCCACCAGGTGGGACAAATCTGTGCAGCTAAAAGAGTAACATTTTCATTCTGGAAGATGCTGTACAGCAGGTTTTTGACTAGATGCAGGTGAACGACGATTAGGTATTCTTGAGTTATGGAAGAAAACCTTGAAAGCCTCTAGGCCTTACCTGCATTATTTATTTAGGGCACAAAAGGCTGTACAGACTGCAGAATATGTACTGTCTCCAATAAGTGTTTTCAAATATTTAAATATGCCACATTTCCAGTCTTGCCATTAAAAATAGCAAACCTCATGGATGTTTTGTTGAAATAATAGCTGTTCTAAAGGGCCACAGCAGAAAGTCAGTTTTTCACTATTTTCTTTTTATTGTCTGTGCAGTAACAAAGCCTTATGCAACATCATGTTCCTACCAGCTGCAACAGAGGTACTGGATGGAAATGATTGCATAAGTACATTTTTACTATACAGAGCTCTGGCTGCTTTAAAATTTTACATTGAAGGTGAAATAATAAAATAAAAGTAAAGCATCAATGCAGGATGTAATGTAGAGGGAAAGGAAATAGGTGTTTAAGTTGGAAGAGTAGCATATTGAATAAAAGGATTGTGTGTAACCACACAAGTAAAAAGTAAAACTTTTTTCAACTTGAGCTTGACTTATCTTGGCATCAACACAGAAATAGCTCATCAGTGAATTGTTCCAAAATATTTTTTTCAACTTTCCAGTCTATCTCACAGCCCTGGCATCCCCTGAATGTCACTACTCTGCCTGGTCCCACTTGTCTGATATGCATCAAGTCATCATTGAAGTGACACAAAAACTGTCTATATTATTACTTTGACACAAGAATTGTTGGGTAACTCTAATGGATGCTATAAATCACTACCACAGAAATGGATCTACCAGATTCTCCCTGCTTACAAAATGTACAGCTGCTCTTCTACACCTGCAGGGTTGTATCCTCCTCTTTGCTTTGGTATTGGAGATCAATTTTTTTCCTGTCTCTTTTTCCCCTCACTCCCAGTGAAAGTTGGAACCCAAAGTAGTCAAATAATCATATCTCGATGGACTGATTTATTCTTTTTTGGGAATGGCAAGTAAATCCAGTAAATTGAAGCATGACAGAGCTTAAAACTGAATTTTCTTCTTCGGGGGATGATTCAGTCTGTTTTATGGATATCATTATTTTAGCTATGAATGCTAGTAGTGAATCATACTTATCAAGTTTTTAAAGATGAAATGTTAAAAAAAATCTTCAAAGCTTAGACCCGGTACTGTTTGTTAGAAAATATCTATCATGTACTGCACATTTGAATTTGATTATCCTTTGGCATGAAACTGAAATTAGTAATAACACATTTATAATATCTAAGGGCCAGCATGCCCTTTTTATTAGCGTTGTATAATCTACTGTTACTTCAGAACATGCAGAGCATGTGTGAAATACTATTATATGAATAATTAAAGAAGATGCTCTTTTTACAGACTTCTGTATGTGTATGGAAACAGCTTCTGAAGCAGCTGCATGAGATCACATATAAACATGTAAGATGTCACTGGAGTATATTGGAAGATAGTGGTCACCAGCAGATGCAATGTCAATTTTGTTATAACATATGTCTTGAAGTATAATTTCAAATTATATTTTATCTGGCACAAAGTGGCTCTAAGTTAAAATTATCTGTCTTCTTCATTATGTTTTATGTCTGCTCTTCAAATGAGCAGCAATTTCACTGAAAATGACCCACAGAAATAAATCTTCAAGCACCATAATGAAAACCATACAAACAGTATAATAAAAATATGGGGAAAGTATCATAAGAGGAATAAATCCTAGATTATCACCACTAAACTTCATACAAGAATGTTTTTGAAGCAGAAAATGATAATGATCAAGGAACAAGTATTAATCAATAGACATTTTCTAATTCTTACATATTTCAAGATTTGGTAGTACATAAAATTACAGTAAAATCTTATGAAGGTTACTGAAGAATGAACCAAAGCTCCTAACTGGTTTAAATATGTACAAATTATCACTATAGTCTGCAAATAAATGCAGAAGTTTAGAGGTCATAGGAGAGCTTGAATGTGAAGATGTTTTAATAGTGTAGCTAGTAATTAGTTTGTTTTCATAAATATATAAGTTTTCATAAATTTATAATTACTGTAAAAATAATTGTAGAAATCATAGTGACCAGATCTTCAGCCTTTTCAATGAATAAGGATTTATTGATGCAATGCATTTTTTTGTTTTTAGAGTATAAGAAAGCAGATTTTAGAAGCACCACTTTCTTACACTTTCACTCCACTTTAAAGCAGCCTTTTGTTATTCAGAATCATTCAAGGCATGTATACTATCATATTTTTCGTTTAGATCAGATTGATTCATCCCAGAGTCATAAAGAAATAATACATTCTGATGTTGAGTTCAGTCAATAGCTCCATGATAGCATCAGTTTATATACAAGTACATCTTTTCAAAACAGGTATAAATCAACTTATTTTTATACTGTGTGTAGTTGTAAAAACTGTCTGGCTATTTTAAAATTTCCTTTGTAGTTACTCAATAAAGGAATTTAAAATCTATATAAGACAAAGTCAGCATCATCTATTATTGACTTAAGTATCTGAGATCTTAAATTGCCCTACTTGGAAAAGCTAGAGATTGAATTAGAAATTTTTCTATGATGCTGAGCTCTAGTTCCATGTACTTCTTGTTTTCTCAGTCAGTCTTCCTGAGCCATTAACAACATAGCTGTTAGTACTGGTAGATTTTCAGTATAGTTGCCATGTCATAAAATTCATAAATTTAACCTCATGTCCAGTTTAGGCCAATTATTTTTAAATGATTCTGTCTATTTCAAGCTACAAACAATCAGTGCCATTTTGAGGAAAATATTTCATGACTTTGAAAGTACGCAGAAAGCAACTGGAAATTTATGAGGTTTAAACATATGGCCAGAACTGTTGGTCTAATACAGTTATCTCCCACCTCTCTGACTTGCAGACTGGTGGACGGGGAGAGGGAATGGTTCTGTGCACAGTTCCATTTGCACAAGTGGTGGGCATGTATACCCATCACTTGCACAAATGGAGCTGTGCGCATGCACTGGTAGTGGGTTGTCACCTGGGGGACAGGGGACGGGACCCTGCTCTAATGAATATGATTGCAAAGGCCTGAGTTTAAATGTCAGAACCAGTTGCAGTTTTATGTATGATTACTTGAAGTCGCTTTATTCAGAAGGTCTTATTTTTTATTAATTTATTTCTTTTTATCAACATGAATAAAATACAAAACAGAAAAACTGAACACGAATGAGAAAAAAATTTTGTTCAAAAAAGAAAAAAAACCTCAAATATCAAATAGAGCTAACATTGAACATAAAAAAAAATCCATCATGTCTAGATGCTGAAAAGTTAAAAAAATAATAATTGGTAGTTTCTCTTCCCCATACAAAATGGGTCTACAAATAGTTATAAGCTTTTCCATCCTTATTTAACAAAAATAATTTATTAAATAAACAAATGTTTCATATGAGAAAGTCTCTGTCTAATAATCAAATCAACCCACAGAGGGATTTAGTTCTGAGTAAGCAATATAGAATAGTAATTTCAATAGTCTTCAAAGTGAGATATACTAACAGAAGCTAAAAATAAATGCATATCTGAAAGACAATGTCAAGGAAAGAAAGCCCTTAAATCTCTGAAAAAAATGCATCAGAATCAAACAATGCAGAAGATACATGTAGCACAGTACTCAGAATCTACTTTTATCTGCAATTGCTACAATAGTTATGATTATAGCAAGATCAGCATGCCTTATGCATCATTATATAAGGCTAATTGAATTAAAACGCTCATACATATGAGAAAGTGATAATTCATATGATCATTTATATGCGTTCTGCCATCCTTTTGTGATAAAAAAGAATTCAAACATCACTCACACAGGAGTAGCTCCTTTGTTTAAAGATTCTTATATCTGAAACCTATCAGGGAGTAATGTAGAATTATTGTGCCTATATTTTTGACAGTGAACTGAAATTAGAGCTATTTTTATCTGAGATGAGGAGGTTCTCTATCATTTCCAGTGAAACAAATTTCTGCCCCATCTAGATAAATATGGTAGGGTATCACTGACACATTTTCCATGCTTGTGGTCATCACATTATCATGTTACACAACAGTCATAAGGTTTCTGAACATCACTGAAGATTCAGCAAGCTCTCATCAATACATGAGGTTAACTAATCACAGATAAAAAATATCTAGGAAACTCATAACCTAAGCAATGGAGAAGCAATGTCATTTCCTTACTCAATACCCATGTGTTGGTCACGATGTGAGCTTGTTTCAGAATTCATATTTGGAAATGATTGCATTGAGTTTGTGTGCTATCTAAGAGCAGATAACAAGAAGTGATATTAGTGTGTCACAGGGAAAATTCCTAAATATAGACATTTCTGAATCTACATGCTGATTTTAAGATTGAATAGTGGAAGTAAGAGCCTTTTGTTCACCCATTCATTTTCTACATAAAGTATTAAACCTACTTCCATGTAATTGTATGTGCACTTACCTGTAAAATAACAGAGTGGTATCGACTAAGCTGCTCACCAACTTCTTCACAGATATGCCTAGAATTACACTGCCAGTCAGGGTACAAATATTCAAAAAGATATTCTTTAAGAGAATTGCTTTAATATCATAATAATGGCATTTACTTATTTATTGAATTTATATGCTGGCCATCTCACTATGCAGAGAGACTTGTTGATTTGATGTTTATTAGAAGTTAATAAAAGCAGATGAAACAGTATTTGCATACCGGATTTAAATATTTGGGTGGGGAATACTAGGCTAGACTCCAATTTTGTGGATCTATTTTCTTTCCTCCTACAAAAATTGTATTGAATGTGTCATTTGGTTTTATTGTTATTTAGTTGTGTAAAGGCAAAGTTTTTTGTTAATGTTATTTGCTTAGTTTTATCATTTAATATTGTGGCTTTAGAAATATGCTGCACATGCTAAAAGTGAAGTGTGAATGCTTGACCAACTCCTAGTTTGATTTGATGCTCGTTTGCCATACAGAAACAACATAAGCGCAAAATCAAAATAAAATTGCTATAATCATGAAGAGTATGACATCTATGAGATGTGCAAAATATTTCTATTTACTTCCTAAGGCTCTCTTTCATGCATTCAACTCTGGGTAACCAAGGCTGGATATGGCCTCAGAAAGCAGAGCTTTTTGTAAGTAAGTTGCTGCAAGAATATTATTTCTTCCATCTTCCATCAGCCAAGAAATGTAAACGAGACATTTCCCACATTACAATACCAGATTGATAAAAACTAGGAATGGTTAAAGAAAAAAGAGCACCATTTGTCATCTATTCCTAGGTAAATCCAATCAAACATCAATGATCTAGAGTAGCACTACCAATTCTGGGCTGGAAAAAAAAACTGGACAATTTCTAGGTGGCAACAGAATCATATTTTGCAACACAAATCTAATTATCATTCATCCTGCAAAATGAGGTTTCTTTTTTGCAAACCTGCACTGGTTTGTAAACCACCACTTTCCCCATGGCAACATGGACACCAGAACTAAATCTGCAACTTAAATGCCAACTCTGCTCTCATATTTGTCAATATTATTACATAGCCTAATAGTTGCATCTACAACAACTTGGGAACTTAACCCACATTATGGTATATGCTACTGTTATTCAACAAATCTTGCCACAGTTAACACTGAGCAATTTAGACAATAATAATAAATGGTCAAAATCTATAAACATAAATGGCCATATTGAAAACTAGTGAAGGTACATTTCACTCCTTCAAGACATTCCATGTTGACCCCAAGAATAATTGAGAAGATGAATACAAAGACTGGTTTCAAGATGAAATAGTGGCATCAGAAATTATTAAAAGATTTCATTCAACTATTCAAAGACCAATATTTCTTATCTCATAATATACAGGTGAAACTCAAAAAATTAGAATATTGTGCAAAAGTTTATTAATTTCAGTAATGCAACTTAAAAGGTGAAACTAATATATGACATAAACTCATTACATGAAAAGCGAGATAGTTCAAGCCTTGATTTGTCATAATTTTGATGATTATGGCTAACAGCTCATGAAAACCCCAAATTCACAATCGGACAAAATTAGAATATTGTGAAAATTCTAGGCTCAAAGTGTTCCACTCTAATCAGCTAATTAAGCCATAACACCTGCAAAGGGTTCCCAAGCTATTAAATGGTCTCTCAGTCTGGTTCAATGGGAATCACAATCATGTGAAAGACTGCTGACCTGACAGTTGTGCAGAAAACCATCATTGACACCCTCCATAAGGAGGGAAAGCCTCAAAAGATAATTGCAAAAGAAGT
>JANHFO010000003.1:586615-597709 GCA_032468095.1 Pareas carinatus
TGATGGCTAATGGCAGATGGCAGTCAGCAGAAATAGCCTACAGTGCTGCTTTTAACCACTGCACCATCCTGGCTCTTTGGTATGTCTCAAAGAATAGGGGTGTAGGAAACCACACCTGTTCAAACCAATACAACACATCCTTAAGAAGGTCCAGCATTACAACTTTGAAGTGCTTCCCCATAAATATTCATGTGCGCAAATGCACACACTACTTTCCTCCCAGTCTTCCCATGCACAAACAATAGTTCTGCTAGTATTGCTAGTGAAACAAAATGGCTGGGCACGTGGAGAGATGTACAGCAGATTCAAGGTTTTCAGAGGACCTAGCTGCTTTAGCGCTTTCAGGAATAATTATTTTAGTCAAGTCCACTGTGTTTTGTAAAGTGACCCTTTTCAAAAGATGCTTCCTAGATTTTGTGTGGTGTGGGTGTGTGCTTGAGTCAGTGTTCACTCCAGGCAATGACCTGGATAAAGCCTTGTAGTTTTCTTGGCAAAAATTCAAAAGTGATTTGTCATTGCATTCTTCTTTCTAGGGCTGAAAGTGCACAACTGGCCCAAGGTCACCCAGCCGGCCTAAGAGGGGATGGACTAGAATTTACAGTTTCCAACTTGATGCTTTAACCTCTGCACCAAACTAGCTCTCTTTTCCTAGATTTACTTAGAATATCTACATTTTAACCTTGAGCAGGCAATTTTATATTAAGAACACCAGGAGACTTTCAATTCAGATTTGATGTGTTATATATTTTCAAAAAACTATAAAATCCTTATTTATAGAATGAAATGTATCTCACTCCAAATGAAGAAGGGAAAAAGAGTGATATACAAAGAATGACTATGGTATTATTTATATACAGTCCCTGTGAACTGAAAGTAATATTACACATTTTAATACTTCTTCATTTGACTGATATTACTCTGCCTCGCTAGAAGGCTTTAAACCTATCAAATTAGTAACATTGCTTTAATCAGATGGAGAACTAAGCTTCTGGATTTGTGCCTAGATGCAGACTTTCATTCACAAAGAGATTAAAAACAAAGGCAAGAAGGCAAAACACACACAATCAAAACTGATTCTTAATTCCAAATGATGCTTTTTTTTTAAAGCAAGCAAATATGACTGCAATGAAACTGCAACTGGATGCTAGTGTCCACTCCAAATGCATCTCCATTTTTAAGCAATTCCCTTTGCACTACAATTCAACCAATCATTTAATTAATAGTAAATAGGATGAATAATACATTTGATTCATACTACCTTGTGAATAATCTTGAAATAAATTATATGCAAAAGATACATGAAGAAAATATAAAATATTCAAAAATAGTAATCGTTGTATTTTGGAAGGTAAAACAGATAAGCAAAGATGCAGCTTTAAACATTTCCATCTAGTTCAGTACATTTTCAATTATAAAATATGGGAATAGAACCTTCATTTCTATTGTACTGTTATACTGCTAAGGAAAGTTAGTGGAAGTAGAAGTAACAGGAAATATTTAATGGAACTGCATTGATTAACTCCATCAGTAAAAATTGTCAATTGCAATTTTTTTTGTTACAGAAATCAACTAAAACATACTGTAGATCCATGTATGAAAAGATCTTCCCACCCAAATATCAAATAGGAGAGAAATTCAAGAGGAAACATAGACTGACAGCATCTTCAGAGCTTGACTGTCTCTGCAGAAATCTAGTAAATGACTAGTTATCTGGATATTTGCTGAAGGATTTAGATACATCTCCTCCTATACTCAGTCTGTGAGTTTGTAAATATAGAGCATCATGCATTGCTAAATTGATATTTTAAAGGGAAATAAATGTTGAAAATTATTTCTGCTTGGAAAAACGAAGTGAATATATCAAGTTTTCACAGTGGTTAGGGGCAGTCCAAAAGATTTGGTTTATATCTAGTTTTTCTTTTCCAAATTCTGGAACACTATTACTGAAGTCATTCAGATATCATGATAGACTAAATTCAGAACAATTCCTGAGCTATCTGTAGTTTTCAAAATCCTCACATACAAGAAAACCATAGGAAAAAAAAATATTAAAAGGCATTTTGCCATTATAAACAACATTCAATAAAGTACTGCAGAGTGAATGTATTAATAATATTTCTTTCTTAATGTGCCCTCAGCCTATTGCTAAAAGGGGACTGGTGCACTGCACAATCTGAAAAGAACTGTGCTTCTTGCTTTAGAAAATATGTGAAAAAGTCCCTGTCCCTTAAGTGTCTCACTCCTCTTTCCTCCATCCTTATTACAGTTAATGAAAAATAAACTAGAACGTTTGGCTTTTGTTTAAACCAATTAAGTTTACCAGGGCAAGAAGCGGCTAGGGAAATAAGACTGATATTGTAGCTTATGGTCCTTCTTTTTCCAGTTAACTGAGAACAGATGTGGAACTCACTGTACAATGAGACATTGCATTCTTCAAATCTTTTAAAGTAAAATTCTCACCAGCCCAACCAGTATGCCAACTATCAGGGATAAATATGGAATGGTAGATATAATTCAGATCTAACTCAGCTTAATCTCTCATCAGTAAAGACAAAATTCCAGAATAAACGTATTATTTGCTCAATATTGCACAATATCTGAAGCATTCTAGAATTTATTCAAACTATACGCCACTACTATTACTTCCAATAATGTTTTGATTTCCTAATTAAAATACAGCTTGACTAAGGACTATTAAAAAAAATAATTTTTGAAGGTGGAAGTGTTTGAGAAGCTTCCGTCTGTTTCTCTAAGTATTTTGGGCTTCAACCTCATTAACCAAAGTCCAACTTATTCCAAAGCATCAAATTATTTTTGATGCTTCTGGATATTCGATTGCACAAAACAAAAATGGAATGACATGAACACATGAAACTAGGAAAGGATGTGAAAATGCTTCATATGCATTCTTTAAGGTCCATTATAAGGTGATATGATTTCTTAAACATAGTGATAAAAGTGAAGAGATCAGAGCCTGGAACAAAGTCAAAATGCATTCTGTTTACTGTCTTCTTTTTATATTATTTATTTATGTATGTATTTTATTTGCAAGCCACCTTTATTATTTTTCTGAATAATTCAAGATGGCAAATATATCCAGTACACATTCCTCCTATTTTCCTCACAACAACCACCCTATGAGGCCAATTAAGTTGAGACTGGCCAAAAATCACCCAGCTGGCTTTCATAGATAAGGGGGGACTAGAACTCACAATCTTAGTTTCTATCCTGGTGCCTTAACCACTAGACCAAACTGGATCTCTTGGGGATTAAAAAGTAATATAAAAAGCTCTTTCAAAAATATAACATATAAAACATACTGAAGTTATATTTCAGAAATTCATATTGAGTTTTCAGACAACTTTCTTCAAATATAAATCTTAAAAAATGTAAACAAAACAAGTAAAAATTATTACATATCCCATAACAATAAGAACAATTTAAGAACTAATTGTTCTATTATGAATTTATCAGATTTTCAAGTACAAAGGCTTTAAAAGAAATCTTTTTTAAAATGTGTTTGCCATACAATTGGGTATGTATGCTGCAGTCAGTTGCTTCCACTTTCATTAAATGCCTACTTTAGTAAAGCATCAAGTAATTATTTCTTATACATATGTTTTCTAATTTTACAAGACAGTTTCAAAAACCACCCAGACTTACACTGGCAGAAAAACCACAGCTAGAAATTGCACATAAGCAGCTGTCTGTGGTGATCTAAGCACAGAGCTTTAATTAAAAGTATTACATTGCTTTTATACCAATCCCCTGATCTCGGTCCTCAAGAGCTTGAAAGTTATAGAAGAATCTCTCAGACAGGGTTTAAAGCCCACAGCGGCTCTCAGTTACTGTGCTAGCTGCATTATGATATACTTTGTTCCTAATACAGATTTCTATTTAAATTATTGATGTAAGCAGTTTTCTAGTGCTAGAATGTGACATAAAAACATAGGTTCTATGGGCTACAGATTCGTACCTAGTGTGCTTTTTAAAGGAGATTATATTGCGGAATATTCTTATCACATTAGAGCAAAAACTCCTTTTGGAAAGCCCTCTGCAAGGAATCTACAGCGTACATCCTACCATAACCCCATTCAGAATCTTAATGGCGGCACCTTGTTCAGCTGTGGCTGTGTTTGCTCTTGATGGTGAAAAGTTTATAGAGAACTATAAGGGGGTATTGGCCTCATGAATTGGAAGGTTTTTATGTGTTTGGGTTAGGTAGTGTGACTAAATTAATATATTACTGACAGTCTTTACTGGCATGGCGAGATTTTAGCTATTTAGGAACTGTTGGGGAGACCGCTAAAACTAATTTGCGCTATTTGGAATTGTTCCGCCAGAAGCAAGATTGGAGATAGATTTTCTTACTAACGAGGGCTGTTTTCAAAGGAGACAGAGGAGAAGAGGTCCTGAGGCTTACAGGGCAAAGGAATTGGATGTGACTGTCGGCAGGTTCAGAAAAGGGGAACATGTTTTTGGAGGGGTTGGAGGCAGCAAGTTCTGGGCAGGAGCACTGCCCCTTTAAGGAAAAAGTAGAAGAGACATGATCAAAAAAGGTGTGGTTGTCATGCAGGGATCCAGACTAAATTGAGGACTAATCTGCATGGGGCACCACTCCATCTGTCCCGTTTGCCAGCATTCGTTCCTTAGAAACTAAAATGGATGTTCTGAATCTTGAGCTATCTACAAACAGGGAGATGAGAGACTCCCTATTATAATCCTAACTGCGACTTGGTTAAAGTTGTCAATTCTATTCAATGCAATCAGCATGATGGCTTTTACAACATTTTGGCTGAACAGGAGCTGCGCTTTGAGTGGACAATCCTGTGATGGGGGTATATGTATTTGAGAGATGGCGCCAAGGTAGCCTCCAGCCAGTACTCCCCTGATGTCGAGTGTTCAACTGTTAAAGAGAATTCACTGTCATTCTAATTCCTAGCTGTGTATATTTCCCCCAGTGCCAACAAGAATGAAGCCCTAAGTGCACTCTATCGCATCATCAGTGAGTTGCAAACTATTCACTCAGAGGGGTTTTTCATTGTGGCAGGGGACTTCAATCGGACTGATTTGAAAGCAGTCCTCCCTAATTTTCATCAATACGTGAATTTTGCTACCAAGAAGAGTGAATACTCTGGATTTTTGCTTACTCTAACAGAAAGTCCCTCACTCTCATTTTGGCTCCTCAGATCATCTCTCTGTGATGCTTATGCTTATGCTAGTATATAAGCCTTTGCAAACTATGAAACTGGTGAGAGTGTGGCCAGCAGGAGCTACGGAAGCTCTACAAGACTGTTTTAGGTGTACAAACTGGAAGATATTTAAAGAGGCTTCAATGAATGGTCAATATACTGATGTGAATAAATATCCCTCCACTGTGTCTGTTTATATTCAACAATGTATGGAGGATGTCAGTGTTTCTTAAGACTATTGTTATGCGGGCAAATGAGAAACCTCAGGAGGTATGTGTGATGATGAAGGTAAGAAACACCACTTTTAAATCAGGTGATGTAACAGCACTTATCATAGAAAGAGCTGATTTGCAGCATGCTATAAAAACAGTAAAATGGGCCGATAGTCAGAAAATACAGAATTTTTTTCAAGATCCAATGAACCCTAAACGCATGTGACAAGATATTCGGGTTATTACTGACTATAAGGTAGCTCCCCTGGCATGCAAGAGTGACATGAATTTTCTTAATAAGCTAAACATGTTTTTTGGACTGTTTGAAGTCTCAAATAACATTCCAGCAAGAAGGGCTGTTCTCATTCCTGATGAATAGGTGTTCACATTTAATACAACTGCTATTTGGAAGATCCTGCAGAAATTCAACACATGAAAAAGACTGAGTCCTGAAAATATCCCAGGGCAACCACTTAAGGGGTGCTGACCAGCTCGCCTCTGTTCTTACAGACATCCTCAATCTTCCGTTGCATTGCCATGGTTCCATAATGTTTTAGGCTGCAATCATTGTACCAGTGCCCCCAAAAATCTATAATTACATGTCTTAATGATTACCATCCAGTTCCACTCACTTCCATTATAATGAAGTGTTTTGAGAGACTGGTAAGAACTATTGTTTCATGCCTTCCCCTACAATACTATGGAACTTCCCACCTCCATCCCTTGGGAACAATACACGAGAATACCACAATGTTATTAAAGGCTACTAAGAGAGGACAATCAAGAACCTCACTTAGTCCTACCTAACGAAGGTAATTCACCAAGTAACTGATGTTCTTTAAAATCCTATGTGTGGGCCTAAATCCTGAGCTGCTTCTAGGATCTTTTGTGGTTGTAGTCGTTGAGAAGATAATATTCATTAGTTTCTCAACAGCTTTCCTCTCAAAGGGAAGCATAGACACTGTTCAAAGTTGTCCAGTAAGTCCAAATGTAAAGAGAGAAAAATAAAGTGAAATTTTCCAGTTCAACTACAGCATTCATTGTATGCATTGCCACCTCCTAAACTAAATATTGGCATTTCTATTTATAACTAAATGATATCACTGAGGGGTGTGTCCATATAACTTTTAATTTGAAAGTGAGTAATTCATAAATATTCATGCTCCACAGAGTTGCCTGACCAATAGTAAATATTGTGCCATGCAATGAGTAACATGATTTGTTTTTCTGGTACCAACTGTTTGGGAGGAGGGGAAGCTAAATTTAAGTTTTATTTTCTTCCTTAAAAAGGAACTGAGTATCAATCACAGCTCTTCAGAGGCTAATTTTGGAGAATGTTTTTGTATTGATGCTTCAAAAGATCTTAAACTTATACATATAGCATACTTGTTTTAATTTTTTTCTGTTGTACACGATATTTTATTTGTTTTTATTATTTTAAAAAATTAGTCAAGGCAGCGAACATATCCAAGACACCTTCCTCCTATTTTCCCAACAATAACTCTGTGAAATGAGTTGGACTTGAGAAAGTGACCTTGTCCAAAGTCACCCAGTTGGCTTTCATTGTTAAGGTGGGACTTGAATTCTCAGTCTCTGGATGCTTTCACTACTAGACTGAACTGGATCTCAGTCTACATAGCAAAAAAATTTGTAAAAAAAAATCAATGCAGAATACAGTTGAGTGCTTAGTGTTCTCATCCTCATTTCACAAATCTATTGAAGTCTTACTAGTTCTTACCTTCCTCTCCACAGGAATGGCATTGCAATTGTTTTCTGTCGTGTAGAGCAACATAACAAAGTTAATCCAAGATTCAGCCATAAAGGCATTACAGCAGAGATCTGCTCTCAAGAATGAAACAGGTATGATTTTCAAGCTCTACAAATGACTCAAAGCAAAAGAAATGCTTACAAATATTGAGAGACGAAAAAGTAGTTAAGTTGCTTAGTTTTAAAAGCTCAAAACCTAAATTGATGAAAAGCAACCATCTATTCAAGAGCCTTATAGATTGAGTCAGGTTGTAAATACTGCAATCAATAAACCAATCAATGTTTACTTCTGTCTAGAATAATTAGCAAACTTTCTACAGCTTTAAATGCAAACAAAAACATATGTATGTATTAATGCTAAAAGAGAGTAAAGCTAAAAGAGAGTTAAGGCCCATACAAATTGTGTATATTTTTAGTTTTAATCATTCTAATGCTGATTTTTCAATTTTTAATGTATTTTATTATTATATATTATATATATAAAATAAAAATAATATATATAATATATTGTGCACCACCAAAAATCAAGTTTCAAAACAATCTCAAAAGGTATAGATGCAAGACAAGAAATGTGTTATCGCACACTGGTGAGATCACCAGTACCTGGCAGAAAAGTGCCCACAATTCAAGAAATCTCAAGTCAATTCAGCAATATCAAGAAGATCAAGAATCATGTGTCCTCAGCAAGTATTTTCTTGAATTGTGTGAAAGATGACCTCACTTCTAAAAAAAAGACTCAAGCTTTGACATTCATAGACTTTTGCAACAGATACACTTCAGAACTTTAGTGAAATAAGCTTTTTATTCTGTAATTCCCATATTGTTATAATGAAACCAGGCACATCATGCTCACATATAATTAATGTTTATATTGTGCTATCAGAGTATATGGCATCTAGAATATCTGCAAACTTGAATTTTTTAAAAGGACAACCAAACAGAATAGCAAACACAAGCATACAAGTAGGAAAAAAGGATATAAAGAAATGCGTTTAGAAAAGGAGAAATTTCTTGAAAGCAGTGATGTTGCTCTAAACACACGTTACACATACCTCAAACTCTTCCATCCAAAATTCGTTAAAGCACCATATAATGTGTATGTGTATAAATATATGTATAATGCATACACACAAATATATATATTTGTGATTTTATATTTAAATGCTTATTTCTAGCTACAGTTTTAAGTATAATGACATTATGTATACTAATATAAAATATCTTAAAACCAGTAGAATGTTTTTCTGGCCTAATGCCTGCAAAACGTTCAGTTGAATAAATTGTATAAAATGAGATAGTCAAGCTATTCATATTGTTGTTACAGAAATACATGTTTGTTTATAGAGAAAATGCTTTCTTAAAACAGTATTTTAAATTGATGGCTAGCTTTTTCTCCAAAATAGGAAGGCCATATTTAGATTCAATGAAGCTACAGTAACAGAGATAAGTTATTTTTTTCCTGCCCAATTTTCTAATTGAGAGGAAAACTTTCTTAAATCTTTACAGATCTCTTCAATGTTCCTATAGTTAATTACTTAATCTGCTGTTTGAAAAAAGCTAAAAGAAAAAAGTTCCAATTGGAGGCAGAAATATATGACTAACTCGTGCAATCTACTGTCACTAATTGCCAACAATGATATTAATGACCCAGTAATTGCAGTAAAAGTGGCACTGAAGTGGAAAACATCATCTCAAGCCAGAGTTCATCTTTAGGTGGTACGCCATCACTACTAACTGATTTAATGCTTAGTGACATTTCAGAATATAATACTACAGACAAGAAAGGTGCCACTCACGCTCTAAATGGCTTAAATGGATATGACGTTATTTGCTGTGACTGCAGAGTCCAGCGGCACCCGCACCAAAGTGACATGGGGTTTGTTCCCACAAATGAACCATGATCCTTTCAGGGAAAATAATGTCTACTCTAACAATCTAGTGCCACTTTTAACTTCAGCACAAAGAGAAGTTTGTTTTATTTCACAATGGAAAAAAAGTGTTTTCATCCTGTGAACATAGTCTTCTGTAAAAATAACTTAGCATTTAAAAATCAGCAAATTAGGTTGATTAAACTGACCTTTTAAATTTGGACAAAGTTAAATGAACATATTATAAAATTGTTTTGAATCTTTGCTGCTTTTCTCACTCTAACAAAGGAATTTCCAGCACATTATTTCATATAGCACACAAACAATATAGGTTAATTGTACATTAATATCCTAAAATGAAAATGAAAGCTTTGCACTTTCTAAAGCATCTTAGTATGAATGGAGATTCAGAGTTTAAAGCACCTACATTTTGGAAAACCTTGCCCAGCATCTCCAAAAGCTATTCCCATGCACAGATAACACGATCATTCAAATGATAGTGTTGAAAATTAACAGCTCTAAATTAACAAAAAAAATGTCATATATAGGTAATCCTCAATTTATGACTAGACTGGAATTAGGAAATTTCTGTAGTAAGTCAAATCAGATTTGATTTTACAACCATTTATATGGTGGTCATTTCGGTAAATTCACTGTTATTAAGCACAGTTGCAGTTGTGTGAATTCATTCTTCTGAATGGACATTTTACCAGCAAAAAAAGGTTGCAAATTGCAATTACATGACCAGAGGATACTGCAACTGGTCATAAATGTGCGCTGGTTGCCAAGCGCCCAAATTACGATCACATGACCATGGGATTGGTACAATGGTAGCAAGTGTGAAACTGAAAATAAGTGTGAAGATTTGACTTTTTCAACACCATCATAAGTTTGAACAGTCACTAAAATGAATGGTCATAAAACTACCTGTAAATATAACAGTGTTACACAAGAAAAACTTACTTGTGATAAATCTGAAATGATGGATTAATGTTAATGAAAGCTACTGTTAATAGAAGCATTGTGAATACTCTATATTGATCTTAATCAACAAGCAAATAAATACATCTTATGTGTACATTCCAAATTGAATTTTCTAAATGTGTTTTAGGTAGTCATTTTGCTATGGAAGTTAATATAGCTGGTAATCTAGGACACAATACAATAAATACTGAAAATACATACCGATAACCTTGCCCCAATATAAGAGCAATATGGGGATAAAAACAGGTTCCAAAACTGAAGCTTACATACTATAAGTGTTATAATCACTTAATTTTTGTAACTACCCTTTGCAAAAAACATTTTTCAAAACTAGAATGTGAGGTGCTACAATCAGTATTCAATTTACTATTAGAAGAGAATACCACGTTTCCCTAAAAATAAGACCAAGTCTTATATTATTTTTTGCTCCAAAAACACATTAGGGCTTATTTTCCAGTTAGGTCTTATTTTTGGGGAAATCTGGTACTAAATGCAGCCATCTAGCTGACTATCTTAACTGGGGCTTATTTGGGGGATAGGCCTTATATTACAAGCACCCTGAATAATCATGCTAGGGCTTATTTTCCAGTTAGATCTTATTTTTGGGAAAATCTAGTACTAAATGCATCCGTCTAGCTGATGATCTTAACTGGAGTTTATTTTGGGGGTAGGTAGGGCTTATTTTACAGTTAGGTCTTATTTTGAAGGGAAAACAGGATATATGCATTCAGCTTCTCCATTCCTGCAAAGCAACTGAACTAGGAAAACTAATTGTGATACTGGTTGCACAGCTAAGCATTTACTATTGTGCATCTCCCTGGATCACTGATATCTATGATAAATTGTATTATTCACACTGAAGCTGAAGCTACAGGGACACACTTTAAATGTTGTATCATTTAGTTTGGAGAGATGCCAACATTTACTTTATAGCAGGTGGTAATGCATACAA
Source organism: Pareas carinatus (assembly GCA_032468095.1). NCBI lineage: Eukaryota > Metazoa > Chordata > Lepidosauria > Squamata > Pareidae > Pareas > Pareas carinatus. Next base: position 597,591 of record JANHFO010000003.1, read on the forward strand.
TGAATGTTGTAGTCTAATTGAAATGGATGAATCTGTCTATTTGACCTGCTCCAGTCCGGCTTCAGGCCTGGGTACAGCACGGAGACGGCATTGGTCGCGTTGGTGGATGATCTCTGGAG
>JANHFO010000003.1:613105-623551 GCA_032468095.1 Pareas carinatus
CCCAACCCCTATAAATAGCATTATTTGGAATAGCACACACACACATACACAGAATGAGAGACACACAGACACGCACAGACAAATAAAAACATACCTTCTCGCATTCTACTTCCCTCTCATTGCTCGCTCGCCAGCTGGCTCTACCTCAGGGCTGAGCTTCAGCTGTTCCCATGGAGCGGGCTGAGCTTTGGGTGCTCCTGCGGAGTGGGCCGAACTTTGCGCACTCCCACGGGGCAGGGTGAACTGGTGCTCCCACGGAATGTGCCAAGCTTCGAGCCTTCAGACACTCCTGCAGGGCTAGGCAAGCTTCAGATGTTCCCTCAGGGCAGGGTGAGTTCTGGACATTCTTGCAGAGCGGGCCAAGGTCCGGGCACATAGTCCAAGTTTTGGATACCCCGCTGGCCTCTTAGTGCCCCCTGCCACCCCCCTGGCCTCCTAGAGCCCCCCTAAGCCATCCCACCAGCCTCCAGGGGGCAGTAAAGCCCCCTTTGGGAACCACTGATATATCCAAGCCAGGATTCGAAACATTTCATAACTGTGGCATAAGTAAATGTTAATCCATTTACTGATTCACCTTTGGTTACACAAGGAACCACTGGTATGTGGAAGGTTCATTATCTGCCAAGTGAAAAATGGGAGTTGGGGGTTGGGGGGGTATTTAAGTTTGTTATAATGTTTCCAATATGAAATTAGAAATGGCAATTCTAGTTATTCTGCTAATTATGTCTAGCTATGAAATTTGCTACCTACACTGAATTCAAATTCTTTTCTTTCTCCAGTATGAAAGAAAAAGCTTAATTCCACTGAAATAATATTTTAATCCAGACTTCAGAAATACACAATGTGTCAGTAGTAAAATTAGAGTTGTATCTTTAAGAAATGGATTGTAAATGGCTATTAGAAGAGAATGAAGCCATTTGTAGATATAAGAAAATTAGATGCTTGCTCCGACTACTTCTAGATGAATCAGGCCCCGCACCTCTTGGCAAAAGTCCAACTGTTGACCCCATAACCTCAACTCATTTACTTCTCCAGATCTCAATTCTCAGTCTCAAAGTTCTCTCTTTTTCTCTTTTAAGTATGCCCTATGTTTTCACAGGAATAGGCTGTTAATAGAAAAGGCAAGGAAGCTGTTACTGAATTAGATTCTTTGAAAAAGCACTTTAAGAATCTGCTTTAAGAAAGAATCTGAGTATTTTCAAGAAAAATGTGAGGGAAACTTGCATGCTGCGCTATACAGAAAACAAGATTACATTCAGTTGAATGTAATAGTTAATAGTTCATTCAGTTAATATTTTTTACACTTTTTTACATGCACAAAACACACAGGCATTTTTAAGACCCTAAATACAGGAGACAAGTTGCCCAAAGTAACAAATTAATCAGTAACTGAAATAACAAATCAAGAGTAAAATGAAAATCCACATATTTTTTTAACAAAAGGCTCTTTGCAAAGATAGGATTTTCTGGGTAGCACTTTACTGCCCCCTTTTGCACTTTAGCATTAGAACAGGTCTGAGCGTGAACATGCTATTGTGAATCCCTGTGAAATAGCAGATGACGAGCTAAAGTAAAGATTTACAGAACTCCTAGACTGCATTTTATAGCCTTTACATTGCTGAATGCAACTAATATGATAAAGCAATTTAAACAAACAGTTTAGGAATGAGTATATTCAGAGTTAAACCCAAACATTCTATTTTTATACAGGCAAATCCACACTTGAGAGGAATCTTTTCTGTTATTTTACATTATCCTACACTGCGATTTAAATTTGTTACAAGGAAAGCGAACCAAAGGCCACTATAGGATAGCCATAGCAAGGTCTTAAATGCTCAAATCATTTTTCAAGCCATGCTTTTCATACAATGTCATGCAAAAATAAAGCAGCACAAACTAATTCAAATGTCCTGCTGCCTCTGAGACAAAAATTAGTTCAGCTGTTCTAAATTACAATCACACAGTTATTTTATTAAGCATGATGATACCTTCCTCCTCCATACTTCTGCTTTTTTTTCTTTTCTAAGTCAAAAATCTTTTTCACTGTTTACAAACACACAGTCCATAATGGAAAGGAAGACACTTTCCCTCTTCTAAAGGTACCTCAGAATCCACGAACAAAGCCTGTATGTGCTAGGCACTTTTGTACTTAAACTTTATCCACTTTTCTGTCATCTTTAAATTACTAAACAAGTCATAATAATATTACATTCCACTGCCCTCAACAATGTGCAACTGAACCTTCATTGTGATGAAAGCCTTTGATATATAATTTAGTTTTCATTTCTGCTGCCACAAAATGGAAGAGTCTGAAACGGTATTAAACAGGCAAGTACGTCTGCTCAAACTATACAAGCACTAACATTATTTCTATGTTACAAGCTAATCCTTCTTTTCAACTATTTCTGTAACATGAGGGAGATCTGCTTGATGTGAATTAAAGTTTTGCTGAATTATCTATTAAGGATGCTGGTAAATCATCTTTGTTTGAAAGAATGCAAAAGAAATGAAATACTGAAATATCTGAAATAAGATAGCAAAAATCAGCTAGTTTGCTTTATTAATGGGTGTGGCAACTTATAAACAAAGCTAGCAGAAACAACATAGCAATTTTACATTGCTGGGTCATCAAAGATTCTTATTGTTAAGTTCCTTTGTTAGTCAGAATGTAAGAAAGTTTAAAGTTTGAGGCTCCTCTTAATTACGATTGTGGTGGTTTTTTTACTCCAAGTTCAAAAAGAGTGGTGACAATCTTGTCATTCGTTGGAATGTCAGACAACTGCACCTTATAATACAGGAAATTCTAGTTTCATTATTATTAGATTGCAGGACAGACAAGGCTGGAGGCATGCGAGTTCAAAAATGAGGTTTATTAATACAAACATCAACTAGCAAGAAAAGAACTCCAGCCCCGGGCAAATCCTGGTCTGCTTGCTTTTATACTTGGCGCACATAGGCACGCCTTAACCAATCAGAAAATAACTTTCTATTTCTTCTTCCTAGGACAGCCCAACAAGCCCAGGAAACTGCTGTCATCGGCTCTGATGATTCTGGTGAGTTCCAGATATAACACCCCTATCCCTTTGTTGGTTTTGCCTGGTCGCAGATGTAAACATCTAGGTAGGTGGGTCTTTTAGTGGTCCGACTGGGCCTGCGCAGATCATTTTGCACTGGAAATGCGGTGGAGGAGGTTGTCCCCGTCTGAGCCTCTGAGTCTACCACGGGCAGCATCCAAGAGACTCAGGGGGCAGCCTCATCCCGCATTGAAGACTCCGGGTGTGTCCGACAGCCAGTCGTCAGGTGAGTCACCGTCTTTTTCTTTGGAAATGTCTATAGGGGGAGGAATGCCAGCATTAGTCCCTGGGCAGTTTCCTCCCAGTGAGGCCCTTGTTTTTGACGCTCCCCTTAGCTGGTCGATGTGACGCCACCATTTTGACCCATCTGGTAAGGCAATCACATATGACCTGAGCCCTTTTATTTCTGCCACCTCTCCCAAAACCCATTTGCTTGTTCCATTATAATTTCTAGCATAGGCTTTGCCCCCTATATCAAGTTGTCAAGCCCCGTGGTTTTCATCGTTGTCGTGTCGGGTGCATAGTCTGGATGGAGACAGTCTAATACTATCCGGAGCTTCCAGCCCATCAGCATTTCTGCTGAGCTCCGACATGTTGATTTATGTGGGGTGACATGCTGCCATGCTAAAAATTTATTTAGTCTGTTCTGCCAAGGACCCGGCCTTTGGCGGCTTAGGGCCTCCTTGGTGGACCGGATCATGCATTCGGCCATGCCATTTGCCGCTGGATTATGGGATGTAATCAATGTGTGGTGGATCCCCCTTTCCCCCAGGTACTGCTCCAGGACCTCAGGTGTAAATTGGGGTCCATTATCGAAGACTATGAGGTCCAGGAGGCCATGGGTGGAGAAAATGTTATTAAAGACTTTAATTACTGCTTTCAAGGTGGTCTAAGGCATTAAATGGACCTCCAGCCATCTGGAGAAGGCATCAACCATCACTAGGAAGTTTTCCCCATGAAAGGGCCTGGCAAAATCGACATGGAGTCAAGACCAAGGCCCCGGAGTCTTTTCTCATTCTCTGAGGAGAGCCTTTGGCAATGCTGGTCTTGACTCTTGGCAAGGGGGACCAGTCCCACCCATTCCTGGATTTGTTCATCCATCTTTGGCCATCATAAATAGCCCCTCGCCAGGGATTTCATTCTTTCAATTCTCGGGTGGCCATCATGGAGAGTCGCCAGGACTTGAGGCCAGAGAACCTCAGAGAGAATGCCCCTTTCCCCCCATAACAAACAGCCATTTTGGGTGAAAATTTCATTTCTCCGTTTAAGGTAGGGATGAAATTCCTCGCCCATAGGCGAGGAGGGCCATTCTCGCAATGCCCAGGACAAGACTGTCTTAAGGGTCATGTCCTTAGTCATAGCTCGGGCAACCTGCCCAGCTGTGATCAGGCCCGGCTGGCAGACTTCAATTAAAGGATGGGGCTTTCCACCCCTTCCTGCTCCCTGTTGGTGGTGGCAGGGCAGCGGCTTAATGTGTCCAGGCTGGTAGACTTAGATATACATCATAGATATATGCTGCTAGGAAAACTACCCTTATCAATCTGCCTGTAATTGCATTCAGATGCAGATAAGGTGTGCGAATAGTATGCAATGGGAGCTTCAAAGCCAGAGGGGAGTCTGTGGGTCAACATTGCCCCCACCCCAAAGGGGGAAACATCACAGGATAGGACTAGGGGCAAGGTTGTATTATAACAGATAAGCAGACTGTCAGCAGCTAGAAGGTTCTCCACCCCCGTAAAAGCAGCGTCCTCTTTGCTGACCCAAACTCAAACAGCATCTTTAGTCAATACTTTATGCAGGGGCTCAGCAACAGTGGCTTTGTGCTTGAGGAAGACTGCATAAAAATTCAAAAGTCCCAAAAAGGCTTGCAGTTCAGTCTTTGACTTTGGTGTGGGGACCTCGTGGATGGCCTGGATTTTTTGAGCAGTAGGGTCGATGTCCTTGCCATCGATGTTAAAACCCAAGAATTCTACCGCTTGCACCCCAATTTGGCATTTATGTGGATTTAATTTAAGACTGACTTTCCTAAATTTGGTTAGGACAGTTCTTAATCTGGAGGAGAGTTGCTCCTTGTCCTTTGCAGTGATGAGAACACATGGAACACCACACAGCAACCATTCCATTACACTCTGAAAGATTCTAGGTGCAATGCTTATGCCAAACTGCAACCTTGTGCATTTGAAATCCCTCCTATGGATCATGATTGTCTTAACCTCAGCTGCAGCGTAGTCCACTGGCAGCTGTTTATAGGCTTGCGCAAGATCAAGCTTTGCAAAGACCTTCCCAGACCCTAATGAGTGTAGCAAGTGCTGTACCACCGGAATGGGGTAAGTTTTCTGTTGGAGCCCTTTGTTTAGTGTGTATTTGTAATCTGCACAAATCTTCACTGAACCACCTTCTTTAATGGGTGTGACTATAGGGGTTTCCCATTTAGAATGATCAGTAGGGACTAACACACCCTGCCTGATCAGTTTATCTAATTCCTCTTCAATTTTATGCCACAGTGCGAAGGGAACCCTCCTCGCTTTGAGCCTAATTGGATCTACTACTGGGTCCAAATTAATGGAGATTGGAGTGCCCCAGTACTTGCCCAGTTCTTCGCTGAAGACATCCTTGAAATCATTAATTAATTCCTGGCTCCAGCTAGACTCGACAGTGCAGACGTCAGTCAATTGCAGCCCAGGGACTTGAACCATTCTAGGCCCAGTAATGTAGGGAGGTTGTCTCCCACCACAGTTAGGGCCAAACAGCCATTGAATTTCTTGTAGGTAACCCGAATTGACAGTCTGCCAAGGAAAGGGATCGAATTTCCTTGGTAGTCAGTTAGAAGGAGTGACTGTGGCTTGAGCATAGACTTCTTAATTGCTGGGCAGAGTTGCTTCAGGCGATACCAGATCATTGTGATACCTGAGTCTGAGTCTACTTCTATTCTGCAGGCAGCCCCATTGATGGTTACATTGGTGTGTAGCTTATTATTGCGAGTGCTCTTTTTCTTGGTCTTTTGAATCAGGAAAGTGTCTGTGCCTTCCTGTGTAGGCTTTGATCTCCAGGATTATTTCTTTTCTTGGTCAGCTTTGCGAGTGAAGGCTTTTTTGTTTGATGGCTGGGGTGGGGGGATGGTTGTTGGCAGTGGCGTCTGCAGACTTGCACCAGGTGGCCCTGCTTCCTGCAGCAGCGGCAATCCACATTTTTGAATCTACAATTCACCCTCGGGTAGAACCCCCCGCAGCTGCCACAGTTTTTATTTTGTTCGGGTTTCTTAGTCACCTGGTGAATCTCGTCATCCTCGTCTTTGGACAAGGTGTCGGCTGTTCATTCGCGCCCACTTGGTGGATCTCTGTTGCCATTTTTCCAATTGATGGTCCACCCGTCATTCATTGCATTGAGTCTGCACCCAACGCAGATGATTCGATAGCTAGAGCTTCGTTCACTGCAACTTGAAGCGATAGCTGTTTATTTGCCAACAGTCTGCGCTGCAGTTTAATGTCCAGAATCCCAAAGATGATTTGGCCAAGCAACGCCTCATCGAGATTAAGAAATTTGCAGTGGGCTGAAGCCCTTCTTAATGCAGTAAGATATTGGCTAGAGGACTCACCTGGCTTTTGCAGCCTATGCTAGAACTCATGGTGCTTAACCCACATTGAGTTGGAGCATAAAGAGCAGTTAACTTCTCTATTAGATCCTTCCAGGAAATTCTGTCCAGCATTTCAGGCTCCACTAAATTTGTGGCACAATTTGTTAGGAATAGCCCCTTTTTCGGTTTTTCAGGGAAATCGTCCATATCATGGGTACCTATGTAGAAGTTGAAGTGAGAAATGTAATCCTCCCATCGTTTCTTAGATGGTTCGAATTGCGCGGGAGGTTGAACGTTCAACATTCTTTTCGCTCCATGCAACGATCGTAACTAAATCCGACTGATTTAGGCACTTTTCCCTTTTTGGTTGTCTGTCCTTCACTGGATCAATCCCACCTTCCTCGCCAGGGTATTAGATTGCAGAACAGACAAGGCTGGAGGCATGCGAGTTCAACAATGAGGTTTATTAATACAAACATCAACTAGCAAGAAAAAAACCCCAATCCTGGGCAAATCCTGGTCTGCTTGCTTTTATACTTGGTGCACGTAGCCACGCCTTAACCAATCAGAAAATAACTGTCTATTTCTTCTTCCTAGGACGGCCTACACAAGTCCAGGAAAGTGCTGTCATCAGCTCTGGCGATTCTGGTGAGTTCCAGATATAACAATTATTCTTTGGTAGAAATTTTACTAAGTAAGAAAATCACAAGGATGCAGAAACTTTCAAAAACATACATCAGTTATTTCTTCATTCTGGCAATACCTATATATATAAAGCTAGCCATATTCAAATTCACTCGTTCTTCTTTTAGAATTGAATTTGCACTCACCAACCTGCCCTGCAACCAGTATAAGTCCAACATCTATATACCAAACAAAAAAAACAGCAAGATATAAATTATAAGGTACTATAAATACCAATTTTACATTGTTTAATGAAAATAAAATTACCATACATGATCTTAATAGGAGTAAAAAATGTATTAAAATGCATCAATCAGTATAAACTATGTTATGTAGTTTAGATATATCCTTGTTTTACACATAATACTAAACCATAATGTATGTGTGTTTGTTTCTTTTTAATTTGTATAATGTATAAATTTTTCTTACTAGACATGCATGCACAGATCACACTACACCCCGAAACAAGTCAGCTGATTGTATGTATTGTATTGTTACTTCAGAAATAGATATTTCCAATACCCTCAGGTCAATCTATTGCCATATAGTTCATCTTCAAACAGTCAAAATTCTTGATTCAGTTCTAATTACTGAATTCACTATATATTTAGTTTCAAAAGTACAATCACTTAAAAGTAAAAAGGATTAAAAAGCCTGCAAGATTCATAATGCTACAAAATTATAAATGTTATAAACGCATTCAATGTAAAGTTTAATTGAAATTGTGTGTATATAGATAACAGGACCCGGCAGTTATGGGACACCTACAAAGCATACTATATACTTAGCAATGATATAATTCTGCTAAGATATCAATTTCACCACCACATATGTATGATATTCCATGTGTAGTGATCAAATTAAACTGAGCTATAATCCTATATGTATTTTTCTGAAGAAAACCTCTCTAAATTCAGTGGGACTTCTGCATAGATGTGCTCAAGGTTGCACCATTATTTATGGCATTCTTATTTCACTCAAGCTACGTAAAAGATTTCATGAAGCATCACCCAGCCTTCTTCTAGGTATATTTTAGCAAAAGGCTAAGTTGTAACAATGAATGTTATTACATTACTAACAATCACCAGGAGACCAGGATTTTCCCCCATGCTCATTTCACCAATAAAATCTAGAATTCTCTTGAGAGGAAAAAAGGAACAGCAATCCAGAATAGTTAAACCAGACTACTCCTGGAATATAACTGAAAATTAAATAAGAATGAGGAAAGCGGTCAGAAAATGCAAAAGGATGGGACCCCACTCCCAAGATGCTCTTAACTCTAAATGCTCTTAACTCTTTTACCCAGTCAAGCATACAAATGAATTGTCCCTACTGCAAATGGTTATTTAATACAGGTGGCTTTATTTGATAACTCATCTGAGAGTCAGCAAAGCAACAATGTGAAGATACATATACATTACTCTCCAGCTGGATTTTTTAAATATTAAACTCAGACAAACGTAAAGAATTTTAAACTTTAAAAGTGAAAGTATCAGCTTGCTAGAAATGGGCTGGACTTGAGCTGAGTATAGCTGAGTCTATAAAGGCTGCTTGAGACATCGTAGTACTCTGCTAGAATAAGATGACCAATCACTTCCAGGATGGGCTGCTTACATGAAGGTAATACTATACAAAGTGGATCAGAATGGCAGGTGAAGCCGATTTCAATACAGGAGGTGATGATACTCTTCTCCATGCCTAGCAGTGAGAAGTTGGCTTTAAGGGGGACATACTGATTTGAGCCAGCTCTTTGGCAACGCATTCTTTTTTTAATTATTTAAAATGGCAGTAACATTGAGATGTTGAGCAAAAAAAAAAGCCTGAGGTAAGGCAGGTCTTGTGGTCTGGCAAGTTGTCTTTAAGGGGGACATGGCAGACCACAAAACCTGCCTCACCCAAGTTTTTTTATTTCGCTCAATATCTCAACGTTACTGCCATTTTAAATAATTAAAAAAGAATGTGTCACCATGGGAAGTAGCAGAGCTGGCTCAAATCAGTATGGGAGAAAAGTGATAGAAAAACTAAAAGCAGTATGCATAATCCCATCTAAAATGATAACGGTATTACAACTTTTGCCTCATTTTCCATGTTTGGGATTTTGCTAGATCTCTGTTGTTTAAAAAGTGCCAAAATACACTTTCTTTCATCTGTAAAATGGGGTGTATATAATGGCTAGAGTCTGACAGAATCTCCACAAAATGGTGTGTATTTGTCATATTTATATAGCAGGCTCTCTTTCTAACTCAAAGGGAACATACAGAAAAGTTGAGAGTCTATCAGTATTAGCTACAATTTAAATATGAAAGTTACAAGTATTAAAATTAATTGGCTATTCCATTCCAAGCAAAGTCTTCCACAGACTATTACTATTATTTCAGTAAGGAACAGCAAGATGTTACTCAATGAAAGATTTTAGGCAAGATGTCTCCAACCTTGGTCCCTTTAAGGTTTGTGGACTTCAACTTCTAGAATTCCTCAGCCAGCCATGTTGGCTGGGAAGTTTTGGGAGTTGAAGTCCACAAATCTTAAAGGGACCAAGGTTGGAGACCTCTGGTCTAGACAATGTAAAAACTGACTTATGCTCATCCATTGCTTCTGTTATTTCTCTAGCTGTAATCAAGTATTTTATAAGCATTCAGAAAAGTTATCCTGTCAATCTTTATGGTTCATATTTCTGTGAGGGTGTATGAACCCAACATAAAAGACCATCTATGTGGTTTATGCCATTTATTTGTATATTGTTTTATAATGCAAATACACTGTTGTATTTTATCCTATGACTCTTCTGTAATTATCTGAATTGTCTACAATATCTAAAAGTCACAAAATGACTGGACGAAATTGGCTATTTTTGGAAATGATAGTTTATGAGTTGATCCAACTTTTTTTAAAAAATGTTCCAATTATTTTAATGAAAGTAGACTTAAGGAGCAATTACGTGTCTTTTAGAAAATGGTAAAATAATGTGTTAACAATGGTGTCTGCTAGAGAGAAGTTCCCTGGAGATGGGCTCCAACACGAATCCAAACACTTGGAAGACAACTGGTACAGAATGCAGCCACGCGGGGGATTATGGGGGCCCGGGGCAGTGCCCATGTGTCTCCTCTTCTGTGC
>JANHFO010000003.1:628249-639715 GCA_032468095.1 Pareas carinatus
CTCCCTATATGGAATGGTATACTGCCATCTCAAAGAATTTATTTTGGGTTATTTTTTCTCCATCAAAGATCATGAGCAGAGAAGGAGAAACATATAAAGAAAAAATGGAAAAACTTCCTAAGTCAACTTGAATTTCAGTCACTGCATTGTCTACAGCAAGTACTGAATTAAGACGTCATAGGCTAAAATGAAAAAATAAAACCTGAATTAAGAGTTGCTTTACTTCAGAAAGTTTACAGGTAAGAAGCTTTGAGATTGTGTGTGCGTTTGTTTGTGTTTTCACATACTATGTTTCCAATTGATCGTGTATATAATAGCAATAATGAATATGGAGGCAAAAAGACTGAATCTCAAATATAGCCTTTTGCTGTAGATAGGCATGTTTTATTTAAAAGTTTCAGTTACTATTTGCATCTTATGTCCCTCAAAGATATTGGACTGCCACATACCTATCAGCCAACATGACTAAGTCTTCTGAGACTTGTAGTCCAACATATCTGGAGATCACTACATGCAATCAGTAAATCTCTTTAAGCATATGGACATTTCTCAAATGGATTTAGAGTAATCATAGCTAGGACAACATTACTATAGAATTTCATTATATAAAATTAACTTTTCATATTAAAGTCAGTTATGCTTTATAGAGATATAGTGTTTTATTATGAAAACAGTTTTATGAGTTCCTAGTTAAACCTTTGAGGAGATAATATTCAATGTGTGATAAACAAAGATTACATTTGAACTTGCACTCACAGAAAATAATTTTGACATATATTATCTAGGTATCTCAATATAAACTGTATTTCATAGACCCAAGATAATAATAGTTAAGATTAAGAAGCAAGGCTCTGGATTCTTAAATCATCAAGGTTTACCAAACATGTCACTGTGGTCTCTCCTTGCTCTGATAGCTTTTGTATTCTTTTGAAACAAGACTGTTACAAGTAGTTTATCATCCTGGCAAAATGCAAGAAATGGTGATGTGAAGGCACTCACAATTCACCCCCATGATTCCACTTTCTTCCTTCTCTGTATTAAAACAGACAAGATTAACCCAAAGTAAATTGCAGAGCACAGTTCAAGGAGCTATTCATTCAGCAGTGAATGTGCATTTGTTTGCCTACCAGAAAGCAAGAATAAGAATTTCACAAACAAACAATGAGAAGCAGGCTGGTCTATGCTACTGAAGAGACAGTTTAAATAGGTCCATCAATTGTAGACCATTTTATCAGTCTCTGACAGGCTGATGTTTATTCAGGCTAACTGCTGCAGATTTTATGTGTAATAGGTTATCGGGAATACTGTTTGGCTATTTGTTTTCTTTTCCTTAGTCAAATTACCTCTTGTTAAGGAGAAGAATTCCACTATTGGCAGAATGTTTGGCTGACATAACTTCACTATCCAAGAATGGACAAATTTAAGTAACCTCACTGATAAGTAAATGTGTCTGCTCTTCACTCTGAAACTCACCTAATAACTTCAGTTTGGGATTTATATGTAATTGGGAAATCGCCCTACTGGCTATAAAGATATTAAAAAGTCACGATACACAAGGCAATATATTTTTGTTGGCAGGAACAAATTTCTTCATTTCTTTTACTAAAGCTATCTTGTCTTTGATTCTAGTTTTCTAAATGATTCAGAAGACCACATAAATTGTATACTGAGAAAGGCTTAGCGCAAAGCACTACAAATGTGGTGTCCTTTACTAACTTTTAAAAAAAGCATAGGACATTTCCATGACAGAAGCATTAAGCCACAGCCGGAACATTAATATGAAATTCTCAATTGACAGCCTCCTTGTTTCTCTTTCCTAACCACTGTTAAATATGCTGGTCAATGAAATAAATCACAGAACTGCAATTTGAGAAACCAGGTCATGAAAGAATGCCGGTTCACTTTCTATGGCATTGCCTCACATTCAGTGGGACCTGATCTTGACAAAATCTCCATCGAATCATCTTTCAGGATAACAGATTATAGTAAGCTTTCACCCTGAACAAAAAGAGCTTAGTATAAATTATACTAATTATGTCTTCAAACTATGAAAAAGTATTATAATACAATTCTATGAATTCTCAGAAGTAAATCCCATTCTGCTGTAAACACATGAAAGGTGTGTTTATGATTGCAACTCTACATATCAACATTGGATTCGGGAACTACTAAGTAGTATATCATTGGAAGGGACGGAAGAAATATTAAAATCTCTTTATAAAAAGATCTTTCCTTTCTTTTAAGGAATAAAATGGTATCCTTCAGGCTCAGAACATAAAAGCACCCAGAAATACAATCTGTTTATTAAAGCAGACAATCAGACCCATTTCACACAGGGTAGGATTACTAATGTGTTTATCCAAAGTGTAGGCCATTTACCCATACTACTCAGAGAAGTGAACAAGTCTGAATAATTAATGCCAACACATTTCAATCCTACTAGTGAGCACTACTCATTTGAAATGCTGCATTTAAGAGGTGGAGAAGAGAATGCTGCTAATTAAATTATAGTTAACCTGCTGTTAATAATATTTTTATCAAGTAAAATCAAAGAATCAGTTTGATGACAAAGCCCCTCTGTTATAAATGATGAGTCAAGTAAATCATTTGAGAGTGAAAATGAACCTTTGGTTAAGGAGCAGGGGGAAAGAGCACGTAGACAAGCTCTGGAAACTGGAGGGAGAGGAAAAGGGCTACAGCACAACTAAGTGGGCTTTTATGTACTGGAAGAGTGACCTCTGTAGGAAAAATGCAATCACTAGACTAGAGCTAAAGGTGGGAGAATATGCTTTTTTCCCCTAGGACTAATCTTAACACTACTATATACTAGGATGACTTCTCCATTTCAACATATTGTTACATACATATACACAAGCATTCTGAGGCAGATTTCTTTTCTGGTTTAAACAGAGTTTAACTGAAATATTTTCTAAATTGCAGAGAGAAGTCTAAAATAAGCTTTTAACATCTCTTCCCCAGCAGCATTAAGAGTGTACAACTATCTTAGGAAAGGAAGGCTTACTGAACCTGGACAAGCATTTCATGATCCTACAAAGTATAGGCCAGTTTTCTACATTTTAATGAAAATAAAGTGCCATTCTTCATTTGATCAGGTTTAAACAGAATATTTAACTATCAGAGCTGCTTTGGATAAAAAAAACTTTGGGAAAAATAGAGGAGTGGGCAGAATCAATAGCTGAGTAAGGGAAGATGATGGATATCAGAATGTTTAATTTATGATCATAATATCTTAACTAAACTTATTTTACTTTTAGACTTAAATTCAATTGTGTGTTATTTTAGCTGCAAGTAGGATACCCAACTCCTAATCTATTTCACACTTGTGAGAAAAGCTGTTCCAATCCACCTGGATTATTTTACAGAGAAAAGTGTAGTCTATTCACGCCCAGCCAGCTTAGGAGGTTATGCAGAGAAGCAGATCTCACACTAATCATTTTCAATAAACCACTTGCTAAGAAATCATGGAGATGAATGTGGCTTTTAAAAAATGTTTTCTCAAGAAAGAAGAGAATTTAATTTCCTATACATTTCTTTTAGAAACAAAACACAGAAATTCAACTCAAATAATGATTTTTTTAGACTGCAAAAATTAACAGACTTAGTTATTTTGCAGGAAGATATTTTTCAACAGGGGAAAGAAGTATCAAATCCCCCTCTTTTATTCTAAGCATAAATTCCTTACAAAAGGGTGCTATCATAGTATTATATTTCATCATTATATCATATAGTAGGAAATTCTGAACTGTACCCGAACGCCAGAAGTTTACCCCAGATGCTTTATGGGGGAAGGGAGATGTCTAAATCCACTAGACCTAGGATGGAAACTCCCACCACATGCCACTTTCTAATCAACTCTTTCTCAAGTCCCAACTCTTTCTGGGGTGCCTATTATCTTTGTTCTGCTTGGAACCCTGAAGACCAGCAGTGGGAAAACATTCCGAAACAAACATTGTCCCCAACATACTGGCCTGGTTTCTGCTGACAAAATTAGAATGAGACTTTATTAAACCTGGGAGTCTTTACCTGGGTCTCTAAAGAAGGGCAAACTGGGAAGAAACTGGTCTCTTCAATCCCTTCCTACTTTTCCACCCATATCCTTTCCTTATCAGGCTGCAATCCTGGAAAAGGGATAGGAAGTCTGCCTACAAAGGACCTAAATTTCTGGGAATCTCACAAACCAGGCCCTCTACTAGCATTCCGCACGGCCCTGAAAGCTTCGGATTCCCATTCCGTCATTTGTTGCCCTCCTGGCCCAAGAAATTATTTCGACCCGTGTCTTTCGCTGGGCTCCATTCCTTTCAAGGAAAGCCCCCACACCAGCATGCGGGCAGCGGTCAAGGGACTCTCCGCGTTCGCTTCTAAAGCAGCGGAATGTCGCTCCCACGGATGCACTTCGGTACGCGAAAATAAAAATCGCTTCGAGACAGCCACCCCACCCCCACCCCGCACTCGGGAGGGGTGTCGAGGACTAAACTGCGGCTCCTTCCCCATTTTGTTCCAGTTGACAGTCCCGTTTCCCGGCCTCTCCGACGGAGGGCTCGCTAGGGCTGCGACCCATTTGCACTCCCCGCAGCTCGCTTGGATGGCAAGGCTGCGGCCTGCCTAAAGGGCCTGGCCGCGTTAGAGAGCGAGGCTGCCCTCGTCTACCCGCCTTCGCCGGAGCTGAAGCGAGGCTCCCCGAGTACTTACTTGGAGTTGGAGGAGTTCCAGTAGATGGGCTCCAGCACCAGAGAGCTGGCCAGCGCCGTCCGGCACAAAAGCACCCAGATTCCCCAGCAGCACCTCCCGAGCGGGGATCCCTCCCGGCGCGCTACCATGGTCGGGGGCGCCGCCGGCGGATCCTGCCCCAAAGGCTCGCCAACTCCGCGGCGCCCGGAAGAACGGAAGCGTCCACAATCCGCCACACGAAGGAGCCACAACCAGAGGCAAATCCCGGGCAGCCAACAAGCTCGCCCTCCCGGTTTAAGTCGTCGAGCTCACGGACGCCGGCATGGACCCGCAACCCCGAGCGGGCGGGCGGGATGCAAGCGCCCCCGGGAGCCTCCGTCAGCCGCCAAAGGAGCACGACGACGAGGACGAAAAGCACCGCCTGTCGCTCAAGTCTCGCCGCTGCGCTCAGCTGCTCCCGCCTCGCCCGGCCACCGGCGGCCAGCAGGATCGGTGCGAAGGAAAAGCGAGCGAGGACGCCCAATTCCCGCCGGCGCCCGCAGTTTCTTCGCCCCTTCTATAAATCCACCTGGAGAAAGCGAGGTAGCCGGTGCCGCCCGGTGGTAGATCCGCGGGGTTCCATCGCCCTCCCGGCCGCCGAGAAGAGGCTGCTTATTCCTGGCGTCCAAAGGCTTCTCGTCCCCTCTTCCGCGGGCGAGCCCGGCCAAGGCAGAGATACGTCCGGCGGGCTCCCAGCGCCCGCACCGCCACAGACGACACGGCGGGGGAAAGAAGACGGAGCGAGAGGCCAGGCAGGCACCCTCGACTTCGCATTCACCGCCCGTCGCCACCCAGAGCGGCCGCTGCCTTTTTTTCTCCCGCCGCCGCCGCCCTCTTCCTCCTCTGGTTCAAGGCTCGCTCGACCGCTTCTTGCCGGCTTCCTGCCGCGGTCTCCTCCTAGACTCCAAACGCGAGAGTGAAGCGCTGAGTCGCCGCTCCCGTGCCCTGCCTCCTCATTATAAACCCAGCCACCCCCTTTCTCCAGCAACTCTCGCGCTGGTTGGGTGGCGCCTCTGTCACTTACGCCCAGAACCGGAGCCCACTTTCAAAAGGGGCGGGCCGGCGCGGGGAAAAGAGGGGGAGGGCGACAGGTAACGTGCCCTATCCCGCAGCGCGAGCCATCTC
Organism: Pareas carinatus; assembly: GCA_032468095.1. Taxonomy (NCBI): domain Eukaryota; kingdom Metazoa; phylum Chordata; class Lepidosauria; order Squamata; family Pareidae; genus Pareas; species Pareas carinatus. The sequence goes on from JANHFO010000003.1 coordinate 634,103, forward strand.
CGCGAGAGCGACGGTCTGGGACCGAGAAGGCCGGCGCTGTTCCGCAGCTGGGCGCAGGTGTGTTTCTTAAGGATTGGACGCCGGGAGCCCCTCGCACTTCTCTCGTTCTCCGCCAAGCCCGCTCGCACGAAGGGGGAGAACGTTCCTCGGAACTCGCCAACTTTGCGGCTGCCTTCGGCTGATTTCTCTCGCCTGAAACTGACCGCCGATCCCGCGACTCTTTAGGTTCGAGTTACAGGCGACCGATAGTTTCCCTGGAAAGTTTCTGGCTGGCAATAAGGAGCGCGCCGAGGGGAGGGATACGTTCGAACCCTTTCTAAAGCTTGCGACGCCGGTCTCGTTAAACTCGCCCAGTGCAATCCTGCTGCTTGCCCAAACTCTTACTACCAAAGGGGCGCCAGTTATTCAGATTTTCGAGCCGAAGGCGCAGTTCTCCCGCGCAGCTCCGCTGTATCGCTTTTGCGTCTCTCGTGGGGTCGCTTTGCAGACGGCCTTCCAACCCCTGGCGCTGGGGACTTTACGGGCGGCGCGGTTGGATTGGGTTGCCGGGCCCATTCATTGGGAAGGAGCCTCGCGACAAACTTTGGAGCCGAGTCCTGAAATTAGAGGACGTGGTAGCCCGGCAGGTCCCGCTTTCGACAAACCAATCGCTGCGTTCTTTCACCGCTGCCAGCTGTGTGTAATTTCATAGAGCGACAGCACCCACTAGCGGCTACTATGAAAACCTCTGCTTATTTTACCTTCGTTTTGGCGATCTTCAGAAAACTTCGCCTTGAAGTAAAACTAGACTTTTGTTGTTTTTATTGTTGAAATCATCGTTGTTCTTTTTAAAGAAATCGAATCCGTTTAGGAATTAGAGATGAAATGTGCTGCTTTCCATCTGAACTGTCTAATCGGCAGGAAACCGAAGCAAACGAACGCAAATTAAAATCTCGCTAAAACTAGATATAACCCATATGTTATGAATTATAAAACATTTTAATTGAGGATTTGAGTAGTGGAGAGGTAGGAATTCAAAATTAACTAAAATGATGTGGATTTCAAGAACGCCATTAAAATAACTTTGCGGCGATATGAAATGGATATGCGATACCTCACGCATACTATCAGACATTAGAGGTTTGTTCGAGAAATACCTATTTAAAAATAAATGCAATGACTTAAAAAAAGAAACTAGTTCTTTCGGACTGAGAATCTGAAAATACTTCTCAACATTGGCTTAACCGCAGGGGGGAAAGCAGCTAGAAAATAAACGTGAAGTCTGAGCGAAATTTTATTCTCCTCTCATCACATCAAAAACTTAACGTCGTTGCACTTAAAACGATACCAGGAAATCATTGCAACAACCGCGGGTTAATAATATCAGGGGGGAAGTCGGTTTAAATTTATGGGATTTTTACTTGTTTGTTTAGCGGGAGAAATCCTTTTTTTAAAAAAGAAAAATACAACCGAGGGAAAGTCTCCCTTTCAAAAGCGAGTGACTCCCGACTTCGCAGCTCCAGCTTTGGCACCGTCTCTAGCAATCGCCGAAATGGGATAGCTAGAACCTGCTCGTTACGGATCGAGCGCTTCTCCCTCTCTTCCCTCGCATCAAATCGACCTCCTCGAAAGGGACTGATTCGATGCCCCTGGCAAGCCCGAATGGTTTTTCCTGGGGTGGGGAACCATCCTGTGTGGCCCCTGTGGGATTCAGCGCTGCGAAACCGAGCCCCACATGGGGCAAGAAGCAGAAGAAGCGGGAAGGAGCGGGAAGGAGAGGCAACCTTGGTATTTCTTCGGTGAGTCCAAGTTACCTTTTCCAAAAAGGAGGGGCGCCCCCTCCCAGCGGCTCGGAGACCCACCCGAGAAAGAAAGTCGGGCAACTCGCCCTTCCGAGACAGGCGCCTCTGAAGCCCCACAAGAACCCCGAGTGGCGTCTGCTTCAGTGGCTTCGCCAGCTGGAAGACGAGCATATCTGGAAATATTGCGGAGGGGGAGAGAAGAAGACGAACAAAGAGAAGCCAGCCGCTCTAGTTCCAAGGCGACCCTACTCCAAATATTATCCTTTTGAAGGATTTCAACTTTTTCTGACGTTTATTCCTCCAGGAAGACGGTGCCTGGAATGTCGGTGTTCCTTCCTTGTCCCGATCCATTGGATCAGGTCTAATTCGCTGACCTGGACAACCGATACAGAGGGGGCTCCGGGGGTCCTTGGGCTGTTGTAAAACAGCGGTGCGACAAGGTCTAGGAGCTCTGCTCCGGATTGACAGGGCGGTGGGGGCGCAGGTGTGCACTCAGCGAGCCGGCGTGGGGTGGCGACCCTTGGAAGAGTCGCTCCGCGGCTGCTTGGACGATTCGCGGTGGCTTCTCCCGAAGAATCGTGCAGAGGGACGGCCCTTTGCTCAACCAGCTCAGGGAACCCTGGTCGAAGTCCTTAATAGTTGCGGCAAGGGACAGACTGACTTCCCAGGTGGGGCGCGCTAGAAGATGCCTAGGGGAGCATTTAAAAGGGGGGGGAGAGAATGGGGCTGCTTAGGATCTCTGCCGCTCGCCCCAAACTCCGGACTCTTTACTTTCACAATTTCGGAGCTCTTTCGCCAATCTTCCTTCGCGTAGATCTGGGTACGGCTGCCGGGGCCTGTCTGCTGGATGGCGTGTGAGAGAAAGCTCGGAATCACTTCCTTGTCCACTTCACTTCTTAGGAGGTTTGCCCTCCTCTAGCGACAGCACAAATGAACTCTTAAATTTTGCACATTTCAAGGCACTTCGGTAATAAACATGGGAAACAGAAGATTACCAGACCTGGGCTGCAAAAAGAAAAATCCGGTTGACCACTAGATGGCAGCAGAGACGTACAGGCCTCTCCATCTCCTCCTTGGAGGGAGTGAGGGGGAAATTGCTCGGATTTGTACAGCCTCGGCCTAGTAGCCCCAAGCAACTGCTTTATTTGAAGCTCCTGACGGCAACCTCCCGGGCAGATTTTCGCAGGACCAAGTCTGGCTCACCACACGGGCTGATTGCCAAAGAAACGGGCGACGGCTAGGACCGCGTAAAGCTCTCTCCCGGCGGAGGGGAGCGAGAGAGGCCTACCGCTGTGGGAAGCGGTGACTCCCCCATCCCTTCTGGGAAAAGGAGGCCCGGGCTGCCGGCAAGAATTACTCCGACCAAGCCTAGAAGAGAGCGAAGGTATCGGGCCCGTCACACAAGGCCCGCGGGAGGAAGAAACGCCGACAAAGGAACCACAGCGAGCGAAGAGGCGCGAAGCCTCCAACTTTGGACTTTAATTTCGCTTCTACATCGGGAAGCTTTGAGCGCGCGCTCCGACGCTCATCTACCTCGCCACTGTTTTACAGTGCAAAAAAAAAAAGAGATCTGATGAGATCCACCCGAATTGAGGAGTATAAAAAGAGGAAACCGGTTTGAACAAATTGACTTGGGGAATGGCAACCAGTCTTTTCTGCTTCTTTGCAAAACTATTCCCCTTGGGGACAAAGGGGGCATTAGCTAAGCGCAGGGCCTCCTTTTAATTAAGTAGGAAGATCCTAAGGAAAAAGCACTCTTTTGCTGGGTGTTTCCTGCGGCCCTTTTGGATATATACCTTATGGGTCTTTTTAAGTCTTTTGTGGTTCAAATTGGAAATGAAATCTCTGCCTTGGTGACTGTGAGATCCTTTGTATCTGGATTGCAAGTAAAAACGCCTTGGATTGCAGGCAGAGATGATTTGGACTGACTTCCAAGGGACTGTCCCCAGAATCTCGCTTCCAGGAATTCTTGCTGGCACTGGACTCTTAACCAGAAAACCTTGGCCGAACCGAAGATAGAAATTACTCTAGGAATCAAGTTGCATTTGGACTGCATCCACAGATCGAAAGAATTCCATCTTTTCATTTCAGATTTGCCAAGATTACTTTAGTCAGGATTTAACTCTATGCCTTTAAAGAATCAGTTCTTTTGACTTTAGTTCAAGCCAGGCTCAAGAAAAAGCCTTGCAAATTGAATTGGAAGCTTTGTCACCATTTCCTCAGCTGCTGAGAATAGTCACAATGCAGGAAAGGAAATAAAGTGAAGGTCAGCGGCAGAAATAATCTCCCAGACAAAACGGCCTCTTTTTTCTCTCTTGCCCATAAATGACAGTCTTGGCAATGTCCTTCCAGGAAATTTAGTTGATGGAGACAAATACTTCATGGACAGCAATACTTCAAATAGGAATCGCTCAGGATGTCACACCAGAAACTGGTAACTGTAACCCTTTCCCCTTCTAAATAGACAGACAGCCTGTTTCTCATATGCTCAACTTTTGGAAGGGTGGGGGAATCAGCAGTTGATACCATATTAAACAAAAAAGAGTCTAAACGAAATAATAAAAATGTTACAATTTTCAAATTTTACATTTTGGGCCTAGCAGCAGGACCAAAATTAGTTAACTGTATAAAGAAGATGAGATGTGAATAAATTCTGAATAGCTTGCTTTAGTGCAAAACTAAAACTATCCTTTGTATATGAAAGAAAACAGATTTAGTGAATTCAATAAAAATGCGAATCAGAATTACTTAGTTTCAGAGATTCAGCAATCTAAGTGAAAGTTAAGTCAACACTGTTTTTCCTGGTATCAGGAAAGCCTTAGAAACAAGTAGCATGCTTGTTATATACACACAGTGAAGAATATCAAGGAATGGAATTGCTTTTCGTTGTCTATGAAGATGGTTTTATTAGATGACTGATTACAAAATATAATTCTGAATCAAACAATTCCAGTTACGCCTGAAGTTTAGCCTGTTGTCACATTTTTTCAGTAGATTTTGCAGTATAGCTAGAAATGCCAAGTATATTTCAGCATGCTTGGTGAAGTTATTTTTATGGAGCATCCTAAGGAATTACAGGAAGAATTGGGACTGTCTAGGCTTTCTGTTGCAGTTTTGATCAAGATGTATTGTTTTCCACATATTTTATTTGGGGCATTGCTAGCAGTCGGTTTCCATTAAAATATTTGTGATGTGTTAACGCACTTATGCTGAGCAGCACGAGTGCTTATTACCAGAAGTGAGTAAATTCCCAATCAGATACACACTACACCGAGCTACTGTTGTGAAAGTTTTGTTCATTACTGTTAGAGGGTTTTCCAGTACTTGCCCCTTTTTTTAACAAGCATCCATTTTATTTTACAACTTAGCATTTACAATATCCATATTCAGTATTGTCAACACTACAAAGATCGCATCAATTAATAAACCCTCAGAAAAAATATAACTTAAAACCAACCCATTATAACTTAACTCCAGCTTCTATATTAAGTGACAATATTTCAATTCTTTAAAAGCCAACTAATAACATTTTGATTGAGGTCTGTGGACGAGCCATTTCAATGGTCCAGAATACCATCAGTGAAGGCACCATTCAGATCTCCAAGATAGCGCGTACATCCTGCTCCAAAGTATTATGCTCCTGATCTCATATGGCTAGTGGTACTTCTCACATTTCCATCTGGGATGAATGCAGTAGGGTCAATTCTATGCACAAAGACTTCCTGGAAGCTAATCAGCATTCCCACAACTGGCACTATATTTTACTGGCACCTTTCATCTACTAGCAACTTTCTATCAACTTTGAGGCATTCATCAAAGGTGGCCCCAGATA
>JANHFO010000004.1:0-10972 GCA_032468095.1 Pareas carinatus
GGGGGGGGGAGAGCAGGAAAGCAGGAAGAAATATAATATTCCTGTTTTTCCCCTCTAAAAACATGGTGCGTCTTATGGTCAGGTGCGTCCTATGGAGCGAAAAATACGGTAGATCTTTGAACCATCCTTTGAGAGAAAGGTAGTGCGGTCTGATGTAACCATAATGAACATTAAATTTTCCCACAGGACTCTTGTTCTCTCTCTGTCTTTGCCAGTTCCCAATGATATTTGGTGTCATCTCTTGACCATGATGCTTCACCTCACTCTTTCCACACTGCACAATCAGGCTGACCATATTCTTTTTATCCCAATGCTGGACATTCCCTTTATCAATATTTACATCTCATTGACTTCAGTGACCAGAAAATTTGAATAAACTGGTCTGAACATGGTGGTAATTTTATTGCCACAAGAATAGTGTGGCATTTTATGCATACTTTAAGACTTGAGGTACCTTGATTGCAAAATGTTTGTGGTATATTGCACCAGGAATAGGAGCTGACTTCATGCGGGTTTCCCCATTGTCTTTCCCTGTGGGAATCTGTCAGAAAGCATCAGAAATCTCAAACATGCAATTGCAGAGATGCTGCAACAACCACAATTTTTCAAATAAAACTGGTGTGAACTTCATGGAAATTTCAATTTGAAAGAATTAATGGGCGCCAGATATTCTATGAATTCTTCCTTTAAGTTAGTGGATTTAAGGTACCCTGATTCAAAAATTGTTCTGATAATAATGCATCATTGAGAGAGTGCAAACAGACAAACAAACAGGAGAGTTTTAGTAGTAGATAGATTCCATTCATTCTGATGGTTCTCGTTTATAAGTTTTCATTCAATTTCAAATCCATTTTAACTGCTCCATGGCTCTCATTATTACATTATTAGTATTAGATTTTTATCCTACCTGCATTTACTTACCCACACACACACACACACACACACTCACTCACTCACTCACTCACTCACTCACTCACTCACTCACTCACTCACTTACTCATGGTCAACTCAAGACAGTGATCATACCTAATTCCCCTGACTCCTGTATTCTTTGCATCTATCTTCTTTTCTATATATGCATTAGAGAATATCTTCTTCCACCTAATTTTTTCAGCAATTTTTCTATAATACATCTTTTCCTATCTACAATCTCTTTTTACCATTATTCCACCAAGCATCTCTTCTGGTAATACTTTCTAGAAATAATTTTGCACACTTTTGTGCCATTCTTTAACATAATTGTTTTCACTCTAAGTAACTTCAGCAACTTTTTAAACGTTTGCTTTCCATTCATTCCAGTAGGACACTAAATTACTTGCTCATTATCTACTATTATATTTTATGTTTGATTTCATTTTTTCTTAAGAAAACCATTGTGGGATGTAAGGACCATATTCTTTATTTCTTTATTCCTTTATTCCTTTCTGTTCATTATCTTTTTTCCTTATGGTTCATTTTAGCAGAAAAAAGTATCAGACATAGATTAATTAAAATGCATTTAATTGTTGCCATGAAAAGAAGTTGGACCAACACAGACCAATCATAAAACTTTATCTGTATGTTTTCTGAGAAGGTTTACGGTAGAGAGTTTCTCTTTTGTATAACATTGATTATTTGGTCAGTTTGAGTTTTCCCTCTTCAAATTTAAAATCACACTTAGCTGCTTTGAGTTATGATTGCTTCCTAGCTGACTTAATATTTGTTTCTTCATATCTAGCAGCAGACTGAAATAATAAGGGTACATGAATGCAAACATTTGTTAAATTTTAATAATAAAATTAAATGTGATACAATTTGCATTTTAAATATAAAACATATTTTAAAAACAAATCTAAACCACTTGCTTTTAAATTTTGTTCTTGAAATTGTAGGTTTTATATCCAGATTTGGCAACAGCAGATTATGCATTTCCTCCTCCTCGAACCGCTCTGTCACATTCCAAGATGTTGGTAAGACACAATGTTCTTAGTGCTGAAATAAACAGGAAAATATAATGCATTTCCATTTCTGTATTTTTCCCTAATATTTTTGCTTTATGCCATCAAAGATGCTGAAAAGTTCTTTTTCTAATATCATAATTCTTGTTGGAGCTGATAGAAAAGGGTTAATTTTACTTCTAGCTAGAAAACAAATCATTTGTTCCTTTTCCGTACAAGAAATCATTCATTAGTGTAGACACACTAATTAGTGGATTTTCCATTGGCTCCCTCCAAAAAGAAACCATAACAGAGGTTGGGACTCAAAGAGAAAGGAATAGTATGCAACCCTATGACAGTGAAAGATTGCAGTTGAAAGGCCCCAAAGAAACAAACTCCATTCATTCACAAGAATTAGGCTTGAGTCATGAAGTAATGGCCTTCAGAGGCAGCTTAGTAAAATGAAGGAAGCAAACAGCAACTTCCCTGAAAGTGTCCTGGATCCTTTTTCTCAGTGATGGACAAGGCATCACAAAGCACCAAAAATAGCGATTATTCAGCAGCCAAGCAAGAAATAGATGATGTCACCAATGGTATAAGCTTGATATGGCTGAACAGACCAGGAAAGCTGAAAAATGCAGCAACAGCACCCAACATATCGAGGCTATGCTGGGGACATGGAAGCTGGATCTCCCTGCACTTTGTTGAATGAATGACGTCAGAAGAATCAATATACCAGACATGATGGTATATCGGAGCTGTGAGGGAAATCCCAGTGTGAGCCAGCCTATGAACGTTCATCATGGTAATGAAAGAGCTAGAGAAGGACCAGGCTTCATTTGCACCTAATCTACCCTCATAACACATGGAAACCCCAGTCAGCCTTCTACCCCAAGTGAGGCAATTTTCAAAGCTGAGGTTAAAGTATCTTATGATGAGGAAAGAGTACTTTGGATGAGAAGAATGGTGGGGGGCGGAGAGTCATGTTCAAGCCTACTTGAAAATCTTGTGTTTTTTCCCCATTCCCAATGACATTAGAAGCTGTGATGGCATAGTGACTATATACCCGAGTAATTGAAGTTCTTACAACTCAATTATGGGGGAATATAAGCAAGCTGTTCACATGGAATTCAAGGCTGTTACACAAAATAATAATACAATAAATGACTTCATTTGGGAAAAAATTATGAGCAGCTGAAGAATTTTTTTTATCTATCCAAACTAATTCCAAATTCATCTTTAAAATTACATTTTAATTTTAATATCATATTGTGATTTTAGCCCTTTCAGAATTTTAATGACTAGATTTTGCGACCAGTGGATGCATTCGTAATGTTGAGAGCATGCATGTTATAGCATTTAAAAAATGACTGTCACAGAGGCCATGTCCAGTCACAAAATATCCATTAACCAAAGGTATCCTGGTAAATTTTCTTCCAATCACTCTTCTAGCTTCCAGGAGAATCTGTTCCATCACCATTAACCTTTGTTTCTTTTACTACACATGCAACTTCAAAGCAAATACTGACTGCAGCTACTAGCCATTTTTATTGTTTAAAAACGTTTTCTTGGTCTCTGTGGAACCCTTTAAGCTTCCTATTTTTTAATTTGAAAAAACTAAAATAGAATAATCTCTGGTGGGACTTAAAACCTGGATGGTGTCAAGAAAGATGTTGTCAGGCCTTTGGGGTCTCAGGCTGCTGATAAATTAGTTGGGAAGGAACACCTTATTTTTTTCTATTATAACAGTTTGATGTCTTTCTTAGGATAAAGAGGTGCGAGGAGTCCTTCTTAGATTATTTGCACAGCTTTTCCAAGGATATCGATCTTGTCTTCAGCTAATCAGGATACATTCAGAACCTGTGATAAACTTTCATAAGGTAAAAATAATGTTGAATCTAATAACTTATAAATAATATTGCATTTTATTTTATAAGGTTAAAATAAGCAAAATACTATTAGTTCAATAAGAACCTTGATCTAGTCTGAAATTTTAAGATAATGCAGTTTCATAAAAGCTTATAAAATGTACAACTTTTCATTATTTTTTTCCATGCTGTTTTAAAAGCTAAGATTATGTGCCAATAATATAATTATGCACATAATTGTATCTCTTTCATTTTTGTTAAGTGGAACTTCTGAATATTAGCTGCAAGTTAACTTGTTAGCTGCAAGTTCAAATAACAGGGATTTTTTACTAAGTAAATGGATAATAAAGAACTTGTAGAATATTTCTCCTTTCTACCAGAAATAATATATCTAATTGATATAAAGTATCTAGGATAAAGATCTGAAATGGAACATAGGACAAACAGTAATTCCAAAATTTAATTCTTACATTTAGTTTCCATTTTACGAAAAATGTTTTCTCAGATTTTCTTTTTTCTTTTAAGTTGGTGTTGACACCTGCTGACTACCTTGACTAGTCTATGCAATTATGTTGACAAAATTACAGAAGTGGGTTGGTATTGCCTATTCACTTTTTACTAGGGGTCTGAAATACTGTGCTGGACTATACAGATACATTGCACTGTATGTAATACAGGAAAATTATATGTTCTACTTATTTTAATCTTGTTCTTCAGTCCCCTGAACAACAGGAATACAGTGTTCATAGCTTTAATAAGGCAGAACCAAAGGTATATTAAATAGTGTAATTCAGCAGTATATCTGAATTAAAATCTGGACCTGTCTGTGAACCCTTCCTTTGAGTGCTGACTGTACTTCTGATCAGGGCAACTAACAATATCATCATTATCTCTACTTATAAGAATTTTGTGATTATATGTTATGATTTATAGCAACTGCGATGTTGCATATAGCATCGCATGTTGCATCAGTTTGCAAAAATGATTTATCCTTGTGGCAATGATTGTATATTTATTACTTGTTTTCCAGGTTTTACAGGGATGTATCCAATACAATAGATCCAGAGTCTTTAAATATCATTTGGATACATGTCTGAATAGTTGAAGCTGCTACACCATCAGATTATATGCAAATTGTCGTTAGGGAGAAGAAGGAAGTAATCTGAGATTCAAGTTAACTGTTCCTTGAAAATAATGATCTGTTTGATTCTTGGTATCACCTGATGCTAAAATTCCTGAGGTTGATGATGATCTAACTGAGTTTCATTACTTATTCCTAATATAATTTCAAGTTCTGTTCTGGTACTTCATTCTGTAATTGGTACAAATCAGAACCACATTCCATAGATCTAGCCTTCTATCTTGCCTCCAAACATCAGATATTGCTTGTATGTTTGCCAGAACCCAACCAGATGCATCTTTAATAGCTGAGGCAATCTGAATTGCCAAGCTCCCCAATATGATAGCAAGTAGTTGTTACTATCTCTCCTTACAAAACTATCTTCTGACTGACTGAAAATAAGAGAGAATTTCTCACACAGTGGAATTTTCCGGTCAAGCACAAGAAGTTAAGGCTTCCTCTAAAGCTCTTTCCACTCTGTGATCAGTTTTTCCATTTATTTTTTAAAATATTAACTAGCAAATTGTTTCTGCATATAGCCCTCCTATAAATTGTTATGTTTTTCTCAGCTTCTGAGTCAGAAATTTGAGGCGACTGTAAAAAGGTTGTGTATCTGGTTACAAATTTAACTCTATTTTAGAGTCTGTTTTTCTTCCAGCTGACTACAAAGCCCAAATCTATGGCAATTGCCATTTAATAACTTTGAAAATAGCTATTACTTCCTCTTTCTGAGCCAATAAGGTTTTTTTATTTCATGTAGATTTCCCTTTATCTTGTTTAGTATAGACACAGTGGTTCTTACTTATAACTATAGTCTTGGCACTATCAATTGGCATTCCTGTCATCGCCATTGATTTTTTTATGATCTTTATGACGCTCATCATGCACTGGTAGGTATTGAAACTTGTAAGCATCATTTGGTTGAGTAGCGCTCGCTCTAATACTGACATAGATCGCCTGTTAAACTTATTGTTCTCTTATGCATGTGAGCACTGAGACCATAAAGAATAATAGCAAGTTATCTGTGCAGGATCCAATCTGGGTTGGTCACTGAGACCAGAAGTTTTGTCTTCAGAGCTTTCGGACTCGTGCTGGAACCTATCTTCAGGGAATTTCTCTCTAGCAGTTCCCTGAAGATGGGCTCCAGCACGAGTCCGAAAATTCAGAAGACAAAACCCCTGGTCCTGGTGACCAACCCAGGTTGGATTCTGCAACAATATCCTGGGACATGTATATCCGCCTTCTTTTGCAAGTTACCTCTAATTGCAGCTGACTCACCAATTTTTTCTCCAGTTCTCAGTGTAGCCTATTTTTCACAAACTGCTGTTTCAATATGGTTAGGGATCTTGGTATGTTCTTGCAGGAAAATATGCACAAGAGGATGGACTGTCCAGCCAAAATTCTCAGCTTTTGCATGTTCTGTAATGATGGTTTGTACTAATGCAAATATATGTTTGATTGCAAAGATGAGTGCATAAAGAACCATAGTTAGCAACCTGCTGAGATGGTTAAAAATATTGTGCTTCCTAGCAAAGATTAGGAATGAATAATATGCTTCATGCTCGATGTTAATTCATGATCCAATGAATAGTTTTGTAAAATGAACCAGATGGCTCCAGCAAGTGAGCCAAAATGCATTCCATAAAGAGGAATAAACAAAAACGAAGAAATATCTGACCATGGGGGGAAACTCTTTTTGACCTCAACTGAATTGTGAACATGAAATAAAACTCATTTACCAAGTTGTTTTTCCAATTGAAAAATTTTCCTGGCTGTTTAGCAGAAATCTTCCCCCACCCAGTGTTCCTTCTTCAATTGTCTCATCACATGTTCTGATGCCCTAGAGGAAGGCAAAGGGTTGTGTATGTCTGTGTGGAGATGCCATGTGTTAGGTGAGCTAAGCACATTGGCTTGTATCTCAAGAGACAGAGATCCAGATTTGAATTAATAGTGTAAATAAAGTTATCTAATCTAGTTTTATATCATTTTATGTGTTTAAGGATCACACAGCTGTTAAATAGATTCTGTGGGTAGCCATTTTACATCTTACCTTGTATAATTTAAGTTTACTGAGAGAAAGCAGATTTCTGAATGCATTCCAAACATTTTTGGAATGCACATGGAAAATTTACAACAACCTTCATGTTATGGTAGTTCATGGTTTGGTTTTATTGAAAGTATTAGACACTTTATTCTTTTTTGAATTTTACATTCTCTTGTAACCATTCTTTTTTCTTTGCATTTTTGATAAAGTCTTGGTTACTATTTATTTTTATTTGCAGGCAGCTTTCTTAGGCCAACGGGGCTTAATTGAGAATGATTTCCTTACCAAAATTCTGAATGGAATGGCATTTGCAGGTTTTGTGTCAGAGAGAGGTCCTCCATATAGATCATGCGATCTCTTTGATGAGGTAGAATATACATATGAATATGTACTGTATTTAAAGTTCACCGTGAAACTTGAGAGAAAATATTTAATTTGTTCAAGGGTTTTTTGTTTTATTTTAGTTTATGGTCAAAAAAGTAATGTCACATAACTCTTGCAAAATATATTGGAGTGAATTGACTTAAAAAGCAATTATAGGCATGCATTAATTTTTGTTTTCAAAATTTTTAGTTGAAGATTTTTTAAACATAATTTTTCCTAAGGACAGAAATTGTAACTGGTATGATAAATCTATGCAAATAGTTTGCAATATTTGGCATAATTAAAATTTTAATTTAAAAAATAAAAACCTAATATTACTTTATTATTTTTAGTTTTTTTCACAAATTTTCAATAAATTATGAGAATTTGTAAGGAGAACAAATTTAGGAAATTTATTCAAGAATTATGAAAAGAGGGACCATTGTCAAATTTATCCATGTCCCACTATATTATTAAAAATATTTCTTTTAGTATAGATATTCATTATATGTATTTCTGAATACTTAATTTGGTACACCCAAAATGTAAAGTTTATTATTGTTTGAATTATTAACAATTATACAACGTGTGCAAAATAGAAATAGGAATAAGTTATAAATGTTATGTAAATATTTTAGTGTATGTCGAAATACTATCTAAACGCTGCTATCTATCAACAAAAATATGCTTTATTTTTAAAGCTGGTAGCATTTGAAGTAGAGAGAATTAAATCTGAGGAGAGCAATTCATTAAAAGTGTTAAAACATATCCGAGAACTTGCAGAGCAGCTTTTGAAAAATGTAAGTATGATGTATTTTTATTGTATAATTCATTAATATTTCATTGTAAATAATTGTACTGTAAGTAGAAGATGCACAAAGCTGCTTGCAAAGTTGTAAGTACGGTTCTCAAATAAGCCTTGGTCTTTTTTAATTATTACATTTGGTAAAAAATCTATTTGGTATGGAATAGACTCTTGGGTTATGGAACCTTAAGGCCAAGCCATAAGAGAAAGAGGAATTGTTATTTTTTTCATTAATTGTTTTCTTTTATAATTATAGTATGTAAAGCACTCGGGGTTATTTGGGAGTTGGACATCCTTCTTAATTGAATTAAAAATACTTTCATGTCTGCTGAAAGTAACTTAGATCTTCACTTCACCTGTCCTTTTTCAGCCTGCAGCAGTGCTATTTCCATTATAATATGATTGACATTTTATTTTGCTGTTACCTATCACTGTATAATATTGATGTACTGAAATTATGTTATTCTATTTTATGATTTAGTTCTGGTCATCAATAAAGATGTTTATTGTATTGGAAAATCTGCAGAGTAGATTTAAAATATAAGATTAAGAGGGTGTTTACATACCATATTGATCATTAAATTGTTTGATTTCCATACAGTGTAATTAATTTTTGTTTTTATTTCAAACCTCAAGATGGGTGTGCTATTATTCCTTAATTCCTTAATTATTAATAAAGAATTGTTAATGGCACTTTATTAATAAATCTTTTGGCAAGTAAATAGTTTAAATAAACAGACATGTTACATCCATGAATATATATTTTTAAATGTCTGCAGGAAAATCCAAATCCTCATATGACATTCCAAAAAGTTCCACGACCTACAGAAGGATCTCATCTACGAGTTCATGTGCTTCCTTTCCCTAGGATTAATGAAAATCAGGTTCAGGATCTAATTCAGGAAAATTTGATTAAAAACCAAAGTGCACCATTGGCATCTCGCGTTGAAAGGAAATGTGTTGTTCCTGCTGGCCCACCTGTTGGTATGAGTGTTATCCTTATGTTTTATTCAGTTAAGTCAAATTAAGAACTTAACCTGCAGTTAAGGCCTCTGACTTTTCAAAGGCCATACAAGGTGACGTTCTGAGAATATCAAAAGGGTGGAACCAATGTTTGTTATTTTTTTAAATGAAATTATGAGAATAACAATGATTACCTTAAAAGCCCTGAAAATGATCCTAATTTTCAGCTTCCTAACAGAGTTGGAAGGAACTTTGGAGGCCGTCTAGTCCAATTCCCCGCTCAGGCATGAACCCCTATACCAGTGGCCTCAACATTTTGGGCACCAGGGACCTGGTATATATCCATTATATGTCCATGGAGAGAGATTTTTCCATATACTGGAGAAAGCGTGGCATTATATGCTTCTTGCATCCCGCCGATGGGGCTTCGCTTGTTTGCATGTCTCGGTTTGTAGCATGCTGTGGACCGATGTCGGAGACCCCTACCCTATACCATTTCAAGCAAATGGTTATCCAATCTCCATGAGGAGAAATCTTTGAGACATTATTGAGAGATAGGATGGGAGTGGTTTACAAATATGTGCAAATCTTACTTTTTCAAAAGCATCCAAATCATAATCATAATTTTTGGAAATGCTCTGGACCAGCTAGAATAATCAGATCAGTGTGATTTAGAGCAGAGATTTACAACCTTTTTCAAGCTGTGGATCCTAAAACATGTTGCTACATGGCGGACCCCATTCCCACAAATTCAACGACTTACTAATTGGCAATTCAAGTATATTACTTTATCCAATTTTTTTTGACCTGTCTGTGGGTCCCCTGGCAACGTGTCACGGACCCCATGAGATCCACAGACCCTAGATTGAAAACTCTGATCTAGAGGATAAACAGGAAGTTTTTGATTTGGTAGGTTTTGCACAAATCTCTTTATCTTCTATAATTCTCCATTCTTACAGGAGAATCCCAAAAACTGCAAGCAAAGGATTAAAACCTTTGCCCTTAGTCACTTTTTTTAATGCCGTTGTAACTTTGAATAATCACCAAACAAATGGTTGTAAGTCAAGGACTACCTGTATTATATTCCTCTTGTCTTGTTCTGGAAAGTAATGCAGTAATGCAGATTTTTATACTACCAAAATTTATATGGAATTCGTAGTGAAATTTTAGAGTAAAATGCCAAATGCGGATGTTTTAGATTCTGAAATCATATTTCTCACCAATTTACATATTTTCTTTATAACAGACAGTGTCTGAAATCCTGCTAATATAATAATATGTAAGTTTATATATGATTATATATTAAGAATTAGTACAGGAAACATTTTTGAATATGTTTTTGTGTGCATCTAATCAGAACACATGCACGAAACAAAACCTTGGTATGTAGAAATCATCTTAGGAATGTTTCTATTATAATAACCTTTTAGTGATGATAGTTTTAAAATAAATGGCCTCACATATGTTTCTATTTCTTTTTTTTAGTTTCCATAGTAGAAAAGTCAAGCACAGTTTTCAACAGTGCACAAAGGCTGGAAGTTGTTAGAAACTGCATCTCTTTCATATTTGAAAATAAACTTTTGGAGACTGAAAAGGTAATAGGATTTTTTAAATTGTTTACTGGGCTATTCCATGTTGTTAAGATATTCCATACATGTTCAGAGATTAGCTCTTTATGGTCTTTTAAAGCTTAACTCTACTTTTATATATCTGTTACACATTTCAGTTCATACTGCAAGATAAAAGAAATGTATTGTCTGTGAAGAAATAAGAAAGAAGCAAAATTATTTGACATCACAGTCTTGACTGAGCTGTGGTGGCGCAGTGGTTAGAGTGCAGTACTGCATTCTACTTCTGTTAACAGTTGGCTGCCAGTAAGTTCAGCAGTTCGAG
>JANHFO010000004.1:23669-34075 GCA_032468095.1 Pareas carinatus
CTAAATCGCCAAATCACCACTTTTTCCCCCCCCGGTGCTTTTTGGGCATATAAGGTTTATTTTCCCTTTTATTTACCCTTCAATCCTCGTGGAGTCAGTCCTGTCATTTTCCTTTCGCTGATCGGTTCAATCTTCTTGCTTCCGTCCCCTTTGTGGCTTGATGTTAGTCCACGCGTCCCCGTCTGGCTCCAAAATAGTGGATCACGCTGTTCTTTGCTCTGGAGATTCAGAGTAATAACCAGCTTCAGAGAGATGGAACCTCCGCCCCATCCTCCTCGTCCGGGCCCTCCTTCTTCAGATGCCTCTTCGGGGCATCCTGGGGCCTTTCAGCCTCCGAAAACAAAGAAACCGGGACTTCAACGTGTCGGAGTTCCAACCGTCTCGTCCCCACCAGAGCTTACCGGAACCGGAAGTCCAACATTGTGTGATTCTAAAGGACGTTAAGGGTCAAAGTGTAACTAAAAGGATTAGATTAAATTTTACATTGAATTTTGACATGGCAATATTAGGCATTCATTAGAGTCATCCTATTCTTTATTTTCTTGTGTTCTACATAGAATGGGGAACTATGAAGGACCTTCCTTCCTTCCTTCCTTCCTTCCTTCCTTCCTTCCTTCCTTCCTTCTATGACAAAGTGTTATAGAGGAGGAGGAATTTCCCCTTCTATAAGGATACTCCACTTATATTTTTATCTCTAATTAGTCTTGACATTTCTTATAATTTCAAGTGTTAGTTAAGTCTCATAAATCTATACAGCAACTGAAATAAAACAGAAATAAAAGAAGTTATAAATTCCCTAGTTTCAAAATACTAAAATTAAAACAAAAATGTACATCAAGAATTGTTTTGATACAGGTTAAATCTATAGAACATATTATGGGCAGCTCTATAAAGTTAATATAACATCAGCATAGCCAGCCACAAAAGATGCATTATCAAAAGGCAGCTTTACAATGATACTCCCACCTCCTCCTCTAGCTCCCTCCCCCAGGTTACTGCCTCAATTTACCCATGCCATTGTTCTAAGGGGAATGGTTACATTTCCAAATAAAGCCCTGGGCTGAATCATATATCAAATATTTTTTCCAAAGACTGTGTTGAATTCCATAGTGGATTGAAAGGCCTTATTAGAAGAAAAAGAGTTTGGTGGAGGATGCAAAAACCAGTTTGGTGTAGTGGTTACGATACCAGGATAAAAACTGAGAAACCATAGGTTCGAGTCCTCCCTTGCCAACAAAGACAGGTGAATGACCTTGAGCTAGACTATTTCAGCCCTAGGAAGAAGACCATAGCAAACCACTTCTGAAATCTTGCCAAAAAAGTTTCAGAGACTTGTCTAGGCAGTTGTCAGGAGTCAACATAAGTCAAAAGAAAATAATTACATGCATCAAAGTATACTGGATTCCCATTTAGATAGTTTTTAAATAAAGAACAATAACATTTTTCAAAAATGGTGTCCAGTGGCAAATATTGGAGTTTCTAATGCTACTTTCACAATAATTTTATTTAGATAAATTGATATATAAACTACTTAGCAGTCTGTACTTAAGCACTCCTGATTGTCTGTCACTACACTTGAATATTTTAACTGAATAGCCATATTGTTTTAGGCCAGTGTTTCTCAACCTTGGCAACTTGAAGATGTGTGAACTTCAATTCCCAAGATTGCCACACAACTTCAATGTGCCAAGGTGGAGAAACCCTCCTGTTGATTAAAATTCCAGCCAAACACTAATAGAACTTTAAGGGAATAGGAATATTTAGTTAAAATAACAAAGAGCATGTATATTTAGAATATATTGTGGTTTTTGTTTATATTTAGTAAAAATCCAATACAATAATTAATATCCTATGACTATGCTCTGACAAAACGTGACAGAACAGGATATGACTGTAGAAGTTCATAGGGTTTTGGCTTTCAGCATTAAACTCATGAGCAAGTCAATATATTGGATACATATTTGTGGCCTGGAAATTTTTTACTGTTGTTCAGCAGCAAGCATCATAAACATCTTATAGTACCTTAATAACAAACATGTTCCCATTAATTGAATTGTTATTTACTGGTCTAAATCATCAGAGGCATGTGACTCATTTAAGCCAGGGGAAACATTCTTCATTGTACAAGTAAAAATGCCTTGTGTAAATAAACAACTTTAATCTTTAGTGCAGAAAACAATGTTTCTGTTTACCGTTAGTAATACAGTTGGAATTTGTTTAAAATATCAATAAGTACTTGTACTTGAGATACAATGTTTCCTGTCTTTTTTGTTAAAGATTATTAATTTTGACTGAGTACTGTTTTATAGCAGTGGAGTTTTAAATCATTTCTAACATTTTCAACCTATCTGAGGAAATTCCTTGTATTCTCCTTAGAATATAGGGAGCTAACTACAATTGTTTGAACATCTTCCTGTGGTGAGTGAGTGCATACTTAATTTTGCAAATTATAAACTAGCATGAGAAGAGAAAAATGTAGTTTAGCAAGTTCCTCATCTGTTAATGTATTAAAATCATTAAACATACTGTTGTTAACATGTTAAAAAACCTTTCTTGTGATTGTTGGTGTATCTAATAAGTTAGTTCAATAACTAGACATTGATTTCACTAATCATAACCAAGGCTGTAGTTTTACCTACACTAGAGTAAATCCCATGAAAAACATAGAACATACAATATATGTAAACTCACACAGGGTTGCCCTTTAAATCACACTTTAACACATTTATGGTCCTATTTTTTTTGCTAGAATTTGATTGATTATATATTATCATATAGATAGCATTCACATAGAAATAGGAAATGAAATACCATGTACCATTTCTAAAAAAAATTGCAGTTTGCACATGGGCTGTTTAAAGCTCATAATTCAGAAGGACTTAATCAACCTGAGAACAGACTTGCTGCTGTTTTCTAAAATGAATCTGTGGCTGTATTTTATCAGAGCATTTTAACAAAATTTTTAAGAGAGATAAAGCATACAAAGACAAAACATCCCTGTCTATTCTTGAATAAAGCTCATATTTTTAAATCTATATGCTATTTATGTCTGGGGAATGTCTGAGCAGTCATCTATAATCATCTGTACTCATCAGATGGATAACTTATTTTTGGTTACATTTCCTTAAGGATACTTGGAAGCCACAACTTCCTGAGGCTAAAACTGCAGAGAACTGAATTTGCAAGTTACTCTGGTTAAAGAATTCTTAGCAAGCTATAGAACTGTGTGCTTTCTTCTGCCAGTTCCTCCTTTCTTGTATGACCTGGCCAATACTTTTCTCACCAGCCTTAATTATCGCTTAACAGAGTCTACAGACACCCACAAATGAAGGAGAATATACATGTCCCAGGATAATTTTGCAGGATTCAATCTGAATCAGTCATATGGACCAGAAGTTTAGCCTTCCAAGCTTTTGGATTTGTGCTGGAGTCCAACTTCCATTAAAAAGATTCTACAGACACCACTTACACAAGTATTTCAAAACATTTTTTCAAATTGGTTTGAGGGGCTTGTTTCTTTGCCTCTTAAGGAGTCTTTAGTTTGGAGTCAGGAAGTCATTGCTGGACCGCTATACTGGACAATTTTCATATATTATTTAGCTTCCCTTTGAGGAGAAATATGATAGAGAAAGTGGTTGCAGTAGTTTCAGAGGACCTTAGATGAAGCACACTATCAGGATTACTTTCAATCAAGATTCAGGATGTGGGACAGAAATGGCCTTGATCATGTTTTTGGATGATCTCTGGCGAGGGTAAGATTGGGGTTGTGCATCCATCCTTGTCCTACTTTACCTCTCCTTGGGTTTCAATACTATCAAACATGATCAGAAATTTGATTAAATAAATAATCAACTCAAGAAATAAGAGTAAGCAGCACGGTGCTGTGCTGGTTCATCTTCTTTCTCTGAAGCTGATTCCAGTTGGTGGTAGTTAGGCAGGAGACATCCCACCCTCAGCCCATGCTATGTGGAGTGCTTCAGGGTCCAGTATTCTCCTACTACTACTTAATAGCTATATAAAACTACTAGGTGAGCTCATCCATTATTATGGGATGAGGCATCATCAGTGTGCTGCTATTATGTAATTGTACATCTCTGCCCCTTACAAGTTGATGTGTGAATGTCTTTTTCTGGGGCCTGGAAGCTGTGAGGGTCTGGATGGGAAATAACAGGCTCCTTTAGTGTTTTAGGATTTGGGGCCTTCTGGTTCTAGAACTATGCCATCATTGGTGCTGGATGGAGTGACACTCCGCACTTCAGACAGACTGTGCACAATCTGGGGTTCTTCCTGGATTGGTGGCAGTAATGATTAGCCAGCATGTGCGACACCTTACTAGTACTTTATCATATATTTATGATATTATTAATTAACAATTAACAATTATAACATGTTAAAAACTCACTGCGTTTGTTGAAACCTTTTGAGATTGCCTGAAATTTTTTCATATATGTGGATTTCGCAATCTCTCACTCGATGGTGGAATTAAAGTAGCATTTTTCAAAATAATCACTAGGGTGTCCTGGGAGATTGAAATGCCAATGTTATTTTGTCCTCATTTTGAGTCCTCTTGTCAAATTTGTGACCATTAATTATTTTGCACAGCATTTGTCCCATTTATCCTATATAGTATCCAGAGGAGTATTTCTGGCAATATAAGGCTTCTTTATAAACCTGCTGAGCAGAAGTTGAATTCATTTTTTTTCAATTAATGAAGAAAAAGTGACTATTAGGCTGTCAGAGAAATAACATATGCTTTTCTCACAGAAATCTATTGCCCTCTGCTGGTTGCATTTAAGCTTCACTTAATGTCACTCATCCCAGTTTTATTTAATGAAATTTATATAATCAGAAACGTTAAATAAAATAGTTTGAAGATTAGTTTTGACTGTAGCACAGAATAATTTTGGATAATTTGTATATTTTGGTAGAGATACAACAGCATAACACAGTGGTTTTTATACATTGACGATTTGTATTTTGATGACTATTACCGAGAATCCTTGTCTAAAGTTCAGTGTGGTTTTGAAGAAGGGAACCAAATTGGGCAGTTTGTAGAGCTGGTGGGAACGAAACACTGTGTGGTATTGTTCACTATATATTTACCTGAAAAGGATAGATTCTCCCCTCCCCCTGAATTATCTTTGGATTGTAGATCTATTGAAAACAAATTAATCAGGAATTACAGATAATGAGAGCAAGTGACTATAATGGAGATAAGAGAGGGGAGAAAGTACTGTCATATTAGCAGATGAGACAAACTCTTTAGCCTGCCATCTTTTACAGACATTGTGTATCTGCAGGAAAGAGAGTCTTCTCTGTACATGTATGCAGTTGAAAACTCTGGAAAATCAGAATCCTCAGTTGGTGGAGAGTCTTTATGTATAGAATAGCTGCCCATAGCAAACCTCTGCTTTCCATAAATAGAAGGTACAAGAGATTAGTAAACTGATTATATGCAGGAGATCAGAAATTCTAAGACTTGAACTTCTACATAGAAGTGAAAGTCACTTTATTCATTGATGTTTACCACAGAGGAAATATGCCTAAATCTCACCAGGTATTCAAACAAGTACAAAAGCTTTCATTAGTTTATTTCCTTTTTGCAGATATAAAAAGGGAAATAGTTCATTAACCCGAGGATTGCTTCCCTAGTTTCCATCCCAGTTTACATGGAACAAACTAGTAACTACACATTTATTCTTAGCCCTGCAGAAGGTGATCCACTTTAACCTGGACATAAAAACTACTGAATTCAGCTGAGCTTAGAATAAACATAGCTAAATACTTGCCAAGCACAGATTTCCACAGGCTAAGACATTGTGACATGATGTGGGTATGCATGTGCCTATGATAACAGCGGTTTGTGAATGAAATAATGGTTTGTGTGTGTGTGTTTCTCATATACTGCTATAACTACTCAAAAAACCCTGGCAATTTAAAGTGGTGTCTGCAAACAGAGAAATATTAGAAAAATAATGCAAATATCAAATTCTTATTTTTGTTTATTGTAAGTTCTGGATAATTTGAATTGGCTAACATAAGGGAAGCTTCCAGGGTCTCTGTAGCAGTGATATAAAGTTTCAGATCTCTTGTACATATAAAGCATGCACTTTTTGCTTAAATTCAGACATGGCTTTCAGATATGGCTTTTTCTGGAACCACTATAAGTAGGAAACTGGATGAGAGCCCACTATAGGCCATGTCTGTGTTGCCTATCATACTAGTGGAAATTCAAGGTGGAAAATAAGGAAAATAATATAAGAGATTTGGAAAGATATAAATTTATGAGTGTTTGATATTTTTTTAAAATATATATATTAAGGCAATTGTGACCATTGTTTTTTCATGTATTGATTGTAGTAGGTTTAGACAATGGCTAAAATGATGATGAGGTCCACATAGATTTTATCAAAGCACAAGCATTGCTACAATTATTTATCTTTCTATGTGCTGAAACTATCTGTCCTAACAGAGTTTACTCCTTGCGAACTAAATTTGCTTTTGTTGGGTATAATTATTCTGTTGCCTTATTTGACTTTCAGAAATTAGGTCCTGGAGTCAATCAGTTTGCATATACCTGTGTCCAAGACCACCCAATATGGGCTAACCAGCAGTTCTGGGAAACAACCTTTTATAGTGATGTGGAAAATCAAATTCGCTCTCTGTATCTTTCAACTAAGGAAGACAATCATCCTCAACACTTAAAGCAAAAGGTAAGTACAACAATAGTATGAAATACTAATTAAAAAAGCTAAACCACACAGGGTTTCCAGGGTTTTGTTTAACTCTGTAATATGAAAAAGTTTGAAAAATTCTGTTCTACAGTATAGCATTAGCTAGCCACACCATCATTTTCTCCAAGTCAGATTACAAATGTGGAAAAGTGAGCCAAGGACAAATTGAAGCTCATTTCAATTCATGAGCAAAGTTTCATTCTGATGAAACTTATTCTTGTTAATCAAATTTGTATGGCTGCCGATCTCACAGAAAGTGACTCTGGACAATGTACAGCAATCCAGAGAAGTAGGACATACCTAAAATGATCAGCACAGAACTATAGAATCAACATAAAACATAGTATAAAACAAAATATACATATCCTAGGCAAAGAGAGAATAAGAAAAGCCTGCCTCATCAATGGAGTCATGTAAACATATCTCTGGTTCCTTGGAGCCCCAGGCTTGTGACATAACCAGGTCTCGGAGGACTTTCGAGACATGAAAGGGAATGAACTCATCTAATTTTGTGGGGAAAATGTTCCATAAAGTATGCGCCACAGCAGACAAGGCCTGTCACTTGGCACCCAGGAAATGTACATCTCTGATGGTAGTAGCAGCATAACTTCTCTGCCAGTATTATTGGAATAAATTATAAAAATAAGACTCATGCCAATAATTATCCCTGGATTGTAATCGTATCATTCGGCCTTTGGTCATATGCTAGCTTTCTTTTAAATTAAAAGTGAACATTCCCGAGAAGTATGCATAAATTACTGGACTTTCACCTCAATTCTTGTATTATTGTAATGAGTAGCATCATTATAATGAGATATAAAATATGCTTGATCAATTAAAAAAATCCTAGAATCAAACTGTTAACATGAACAAGATACTTACAGTTTAAATATCATTTTGCTACTTTTGAAGTCAGTATATAACCACTTCATATATTTCTTTCTCTGGCAGAAATACATTCTTTCTCTTCAAATTTCAAGTTCTCTCAGATAAAACTTTGATATTTAATGAAACAGGTTCAATTTAATAGGTAAATGAATGGAGAATTTTTGTGAATGTTCAAGCCAAATAAGATTTTCTATCCTTATGAATCGGCAATTCCCATTGTAACATTTCTCTCCCTGCAATAATAATGGAAAAGCTGGTAGGAAATTAAAGGCTCATGCTGCTGTCAAATTTTTCTTCATTCAAAAACAATATTTCTGAATTTCTTCTGCTAATTTCTATAACACGCATATTCATTCACAAATTTCAAGAGTTATAAATAATGTAGATTTCTTCCAGAAGTTGGCAAGATTATTTGGAGTCATGAGGAATAACCTGACTGTTCAGCCAGAAATTTGTGCTGTCTGTGCAGAACTGAACCTTAGAAGCAACCACATGAGTAATGAGTAAAACTAGAATAAAAATGTCTGAGGTTCCTCAACATACACACATACATACTTACCGTACATATATACAGGTAAGGAAGAAAGAAGAGCTTCCTGAAGATTGCTTGGCCATAGATAACAATAATTAATAGTAGCTGCTGGGGAGGGCTGTAAGAAAAGGACATTAATGGAAAGAAGTAAGAGTGGCAGGCTTGCATGAACTTGTCTTTTATTTGTTTGATAAAATTACCAAGATTTTTTTAAGAAGAACTTGTATTCAAGTTTTGTATCTGATCTCAAGTTCCAAGAAAAAGCATCAGTTCTAGACAGTTTTCTATATGGTTCTTGAGAATAGATGAATAGAAAACTGATGTGAAAATCATTCTGTTGGCTGCATTTTTCTGATTCCTTCTCAGATTAAAGCAGATTTATTTTCATTTCGTGTACTTGCTTTGAAGTCTTATTTCTAATACTGAACTGAAAAGGCATGTCAGTGTCATAACCTAAATTGGCTTCTATTTAGTGTGGTTTTGTCATTGTGCCATGTTGTATCACTTGCTTTCTGTTTTGTTGTGTTTTTCTTTCTAATACTTTGTATTTTCCTCTCCTTTTGGAAACTTTTTTCTTTTTTTTTCTTTTTAATTTTAAAGTTATGTTGGGAAAACAGTATTCTGGTATGTTAAATTGCATAAGTCACAGTTATCAGTTATACTGTCCTGGAATGATACTTAATGCTTCTGTGAGTAAATAGTTGATGCCAATAATATGCCTGTACATGTATTGTAGACATTATAGGAATGCTACATCATAGAAGTATTTTACAGCCTTCAGACTGAAATGAGAGATGGAATGAGACATGTCTTAATTATCCAGGAATACTTGACTTTCCAACATTCTGTGCCGTAATGATAAGTCAAAACCTCTCCCATTATACCAAAACTTGTAAAATGGATACCAAAATTTAGTATCTCATAGAACAGGGGTCCCCAATCCACGGTCCATGGACCGGCACTAGTCCGTGGCATGCCAGCAAACACGCAAACAAACCAAGCCCCATTCGCAGGATGCAGGTAGCACTCAAAACCATGCCCCCTCTGGTCTGTGGAAACAAACTTCATCTATATAACCAGTCCTTGGTGCCTAAAAGTTGGTGACCACTGTCATAAAGTAACAGAAGGAGGCTCTCTGTATCATATTGTCTCATGTTATTCATTACAAGCCTCTTGAATTATATGAAGTACCAAATATGACGCAAGCACATTTTCATTTGTTTTGAAAACGAGAGCATTCTAGTTAAGTTTTATTTCCCATTGATGTCACTCAAAGATCTTGAATGTGCAGCTGAATGTGTAAATATCTGCAGAGGGGAAACATCTGTACATATGCTGGCTTCCACACAAGTCCAACTGATGTACAGATGTCTGCAAGAGAAACATCTTAGCAATGTTGGCAAAGGACATGATTTTAAGAACATCTGACAAGGGCTGGAGAAATGTATACAGTCAGAGAAAGATAGAGAAGAACAGCAAAAAGAGGGAGGGGGAAGTTGTAGCAAACACGTGCATGGAGAGCAGCTGAATTGCTGAGGAGTGAGTTGTAGCAAACATAGGTATATTCTTGATGCCTTTCCCAATAATCTGCAGATGTCTGAAATACTGTACATATATACTATTAACACTAATGAGGTCATATAATGATACTTGCCAAACACCTTTGACCTAGTTTCTTAAATATATCATATATCTTGTCTACATGCCAACCACTTAATTTTCAGGGAGTGATACATGCAGCTGGTGAAAGCATGAACATTTTTCAGTGCTACAAAAGCTAATTTACACAACTTGCCTATTCATCTAATACAATAACAGCAAATAGAATGGAATAATAAATAGAAATCAGAAGAACATATGTACATGCATAAATAATTGTTATACTAGAGTAAAGGCTGAAATGAAAATATAGTTACCATTTTTTTTAAAAAGGACGCTTTTTAAAAAGGCAAAGCAAACAAAACACAAGATGGAGAGAAAAAAACTTTTAAAAAGTAGCATTACGGTAGTCTCCCTATCTTTTTTTCCCCCAGTTGATAATTGTTACTTATACTGGTAATAGTGAGCCTATGACTCACATGTGAAAAGTGACATTTTGGGTGAGAGACCAGCGTTCACCAATATCCGACAGCTATTCTCAAATGCACACTCCCATTTGTGTGATTTTTTTTTTAAATAGAAAATTTTTTTATTAGACAACAATAAACAAAATTATAGCTTACAATATGTGGAGTTTTCAGTTATCAAGAAAA
>JANHFO010000004.1:43878-57413 GCA_032468095.1 Pareas carinatus
TATAGGATATTAAGAGTTGAAGAAATAGAATTTAGGATTTCTAGAATTCAGCAATTATAAAGACTGTTTAATAAAACTGCTAGAATCTTTTTACTTTTTGTTTAGATGTTCATAATCTTTCCATTACAACTATTTAAACACTATTGACAGGATTCAGAGGGATAGTTTAGGAATGTTATCAGTCAATGAGTGATTTCTCTGTATAAGCATCAAGATTCCGATGTGTTGTTCCCTTTGTACTTTGTATCCAGTACTTAACTGCTGAAGTTCTGGGTTTTTTTTATTATTATTATTATTTGTTGACAGTGGGCTACCAGAGAGAAGAGAAATTGCTGTTGAAAATGAATCACTGCGCTTGCAGAATTTTTTTAGAGGTTTTTTCTCTCACTATATCTTTATGAGAAGTGTTCTTAGATCCAAAAAGCATATCTTTTAAACTGCCTATCTATTTCAAATTTTTTTCTTTGCATCCAGGAACTTCCATTCCAGAACTGTTTCGTCCATTATTGTGGTGTTAAGACTGTCCGCGTGTGTGTGTTTGTGTCTATGTGTTTGTTTCTGTGTGTGCATATGGTGGTAGAATGGTAGCTCACATGTAGCTAGAGATTGAAAACTTGGGCGAGACAAGACTTTGGTATTGATATAAGCAGGGAAAACAAAGCAGATTTTTTTAATGGGAAGCATGAAACAGACTAATATTGTTAAGATCATTGTTATTTGTTAACAATGACCTGTGAAATCTCCCACAGAGCTCCCAATTTTAGGCTGCAGGAAACCTCATTTGAATCTGGTTGAAAATGGTTGAATGATTTGAATTACAATTGATCCAGAAAAAAATTGGCTTAATTGTCCAAGCAGACAGCATCATGGAAATATGTATTTTAGAGTTGATGTTGAATATTCTTAATGCTTAATTAAATGCTTAATGCTTAATTAAAATGTGCCCTGGAGAGGTGGAAGAATGAGGCCCACAGTGTCAGCTAATTCAGTATCTTTATTCCTGTTCCTCTTCCAGGAAGCCTACATATATGACTTTATTCAAATTAAATAAGATTTATTGTTGGACATATTTCTTAGAAATTATAACACTATTGCTAACATTAGTTGTGTAAATGATATCTTAGGCAGATCATTTATTCCATGGTGAACGGGAAAGATCTCCAGCACATTTGACCAATCATTGGAATATGAAAAATAAAAATTTCCAGTGAATTTTGCAACAACCCTTGGGAATGTAGTGCTTTCATAAGAACTTAATTACTTTATTTTTTAAAACTGTGCTTAATGTGCAAGTTCATGTTGTGTATTTCCAAAATATACAGATCATCAGAAATATTTTAAATGTGTTTATTTTCATATATGCACAAATGACCACAGACACTTTCATCCAAATTCATCTTATTTTAAAATGTTCCAGAACTCTAGAATCTTGTTGGAAAACTTGAACAAAACTTTTCGACTGAATATTTTTTTTTAAAAGGTTATATAATCAGCTATACGTATATTACATCAGTACGTTAAACAGAATTTGAGGCAAGCCAGAATTCATTACTTCTCAGGACCAAAATATTGATTGTATTTGATGTGTACATTTGGAGCATCTAAACATTCTTGTTCGTAGAAACTAAGTATTTATAAGCAGCCAGTCGTGGATAAGTATGAAATAGACATGGTGTTTTCTTTATTCCTGTAGTGACTGCTTTACTTTTGTATGATGCTGAAGATGCCTTCTGTAATGTTAAATATTACTCTAATTAAAATAAAATATAATTAATATAATTAAGCTGTTATAGCAAAATGTTGGAATACAATTACTATTCTCCTTTATTCAGCAGAATAAAGAAAAGAACCCTTATATCTCCAAAGAACACAAGCCCCTAAAACCATTGCCTTAAATTATGGTTTCTGATATCCTTAATTTTAGTACTTAATCCAATAATATGTTAAGAATTGTGCTGGATGACCAAGCAAGTATGACCAAGTTTCCTTCTTTTTAACTGTTTTATCATGAAAAAAAATGATAAAAACTTTCTTTATTTTGAACCTGCAAAGTTGAGTTTGAACAATAAAGACAGCTGTGCATTCAGCTTTGCCCATGCCCACCTCACGAGTTGGGAAGAAATCTAAAGGCATTTGACAATTACAGGCACAATCATCTATCACCATCTTTTCTGCTTTGGGTCAAAGGTTGGTGGAGAATTTAATTGACTATAATTGAAAAGAAGTCACAGCATTTCTCATCAGTGCTAGCCAGGTTGAAAGAGAAAGAGACAGGTAGGAACTTGGCAGTCTAAATTTTTGCCTTGGCTATCAATAATTAGAGGCTGTTTCCAGTATTTATGAAATACTGTGTATCAATGTTCTGTTTAATAAAGAAAATAGTGAATTAAAGAATCATGTGGATCAAATACGTATTTTTTTAAAAAGAAGTTGTTGAAGTAAAATTTTAATCAATTTACTTAAAAAAATATTATCTGCATTAAAATTGTCACTTCTGAATGATCCAAATGTTTACCCTACTACAGAACATAACTCTACCATTAATATAATAATAAATCGTATTAAAGATATTAGGAAATTGTAGGAAATCTGGACTGAAATCTAAAACAACCGCTAAAAATCTACCATCAGAAATTCCTGGAGTGAGGCAGAGGTGATGTCTTCACCTCTCAATGATGGGGAGGTAATAAAATCTATTTTATGCATCAAAAATAACATGTTAAATTGTGTGAAAGTAATGTTTTCTGCTCCCTGAAGAGTGACAAGAAGCTTATTTTAACATTGATCTAATAAAATGATGAAAAATTGTTAAAAATTTAAGCAGGCATTTTTTTTCTTGGAGTGCCTTACAATTCATATAATTTATACAGTATATATATTTTAAAAGCTTATTGGGTAGGAAGATTTATAAACAAGAATACGCCTCCCCTCACAGACTTTAGATGGTCCAGTGAATAGTTGGCTTCTGAGTCCCTGAACTATGGCAGATTTGACACAAAATGACCCTAGCCTGGAAATATCTGTTAAAACAGATGTAGGACCTTGATATGTTAGGTGGTCTTTTTTGGGTTGTTGCCACTGCTTCTCGGTGTCAGAACAAATGTATTTATTAGCTCTTGAAGTCTTCAGATGTTCTAAGTTCACATGGGATCTAATTTCCTGTTATACTAGAAATTCAGCAGGAGATTTGTGTATTCTTACAAGGCACATTAGCTTTTCTTTATAACCTATTCCATTGTATGACCTCCTTTTTCACTTTGTTCCAGTTACCCAGGACTACTAGTGGTACCTCAGTGCGTACAGGACAGCAGTCTGCAGAGAGTAGCTCGCTGCTATCGGCACAATCGCTTGCCTGTGGTGTGTTGGAAAAACTCAAAAACAAGTACATTCCTGCTTCGAGCTGGCGGTTTCCATGGGAAAGGAGTTGTTGGCCTTTTCAAATCCCAAAATACGCAAACAACAGGTGGGGTTATTTATTTATTTATTTTATTTTTATTTGTTTCAATTTTTATACCGCCCTTCTCCTCGAAAGGACCCAGGGCGGTGCACAGCCATATAAAAACAGTTAAAACATACAATCACAATTTAAAAATATTTTTAAAATGATATAAATTCAATGGCTAGAATTTAAAAACCGCAATATAAAACCGATTTGAACCAAATTTGAGATTTCAATTTTTTTAAAATTAATAGCATATTT
Source organism: Pareas carinatus (assembly GCA_032468095.1). NCBI lineage: Eukaryota > Metazoa > Chordata > Lepidosauria > Squamata > Pareidae > Pareas > Pareas carinatus. The sequence continues at coordinate 47,579 of JANHFO010000004.1, forward strand.
TGGGACGGAAGTGGTGTGGATTAGGCCAAACCGGCCTGAATGAAAATATGGGTTTTTAAGGCACGGTGGAAAGCACGGAGGTCGAGAATAGTACGAAGGTCGTTCCAGAGGGTGGGAGCCGCCACAGAGAAGGCTCTCCCCCTGGGGGTTGCCAGCCGGCATTGTTTGGCTGATGACATCCTGAGGAGGCCCTCTCTGTGGGAACGTACCGGTTTTATGTTTTATATCTCATAGAATGGAAGGGTATTTATATCATCAGTTTTTATTACATTGCGCCAGTCTTTACGAATACTTTAGGTCTTTGTAAAAAAAACCTAATACTTCCTCCAAACAAGTACCCCCAGATGTTCTAGACTTAACCTCCACACAGGCAAAATATAGTGGTAGTTAAAATGCACTTGGAGGGAAGTAGAATGGGGGGAATTATCTTAGTGTATCACGTATTATGGAACCTACATCTAAACAATGCAAAATTATTATCTTATAATAACTTCTAGGGAATAAGAGAAAAATACTTAATGTTTCACTCATTTTTGAGCTTTATACCTGTTCTACTGTGCCATGTAAACAGAAGAAGTGTTGCCTAGCTAAATCCATAGTATCATATACCGAATGTTTCTTACTCATTAGGATTCTGATAGGACACTCCCCTGAACAACCCCCACACCCTACCACATCCCCCACAAATGTGACCATTTGCTTGGCAGGGAACCAAAATGAAAATCAGTATTTGTTGTATGAGTTAAGAGTGGAAATATGGTTTTTTCTATGCTTTGGTAACCAATTAGTATTATTAGTCTGCTTGAAAAAACTTGTCCAGTGGAATTTTTGAAGAGGATCATAAAACAAACGAAGTTACATAAGCCGTGAATCATTCAAGAATTTAAGATGTGAATAGATTTTAATTGCTTAAATACTTCGAGCAAAGTCCCAAGAATACTATACTGCTTTGTATGAGTTTGTGCTTTGAATGTATCCACACAATAAAAGAAAATTATTTGATGTCAGTAATCTACAATCATTGCTATATAGCTTTTGACAGCATGTGTGGGTAGGTGTTTAACTGCAAGAATTGAACAATTGTGGGGGAGAAATGTATCACCAAGGACTTTGGATTTGCCCCAAGAACAAACCAGCCCAAAAGTCATTGTATGCTTAAGCCAAACACAGACTGTTTTAACAATTGTAGTGATTCACTTAACAAATGTGACAAGAAAAGTCATAAAATGGGACAAAATTCACTTAACAAATTTCTCACTTAGCAACATACATTTTGGGCTCAATTGTGGTCGTAAGCTGAGGACTAGCTGTATATATAGTAATGTATACGGTATATATATATATATATTGTGTTAGATGTTTTTGTGCTGACATATATATATATATAGTATCTCCACAACAACTTTAAAGTGGATGGGTTAACTTTTTAAAAAATTAAATAGATAACCAAGTGCAGAGCTAGAGAAATCTGAATACATCAGTGAGAAATAAGTTCCTTTTGTTGCTGGTGCATTCTGAAATCCTTTCCATTTTCCCTCTTCCTCTTTGTCTTCCTGACAGTTCTCATTCTCAAGGACTCAACCCTCTCTGGAATCCTAGCCTTTCTCTTGGGAGCCCTTTATCCAATGAGTGACTTACTGGTTCTGATTACTCAATGGTTTCTTGCTACTCCTTCAGACCTTCCAGAGCATGAAGCCTAAAATTGAAGAGCTTCTGGAACTGTTTTCTGATTCAAAGCGAGTCTTGCTTGTTTGGGACAAAATATATACAGGGCTCAGAAACCAAGATTGGAGAGAAAAGAAGTGAAGAGTGAAATTGAAAAAGTTGTAAAAGTAGTAAAAGTAGTATAAGGAAAAAATGAAGAAGAAAATGCTGAATTGAAATAAGTATTAAAAGAAGTAACCAGGCTCTAAACAGAAAATAGTGATTGCCAGAAGAAGAAACCTTAATTAGTTATCTTTTTAGGCATTATTTGCCATGTTCAAGTTTCCTCTACTCTATTGAGATATGGTCATGGCCATGTATTTATTGAATTTGCTACACAGGTTCCTGATATGTTTTGAAAATGATTAGGTAGTACTTCAACCTAAGCCTTGAGTCCTCTCTGTTTTTCAGTAAAGTTTTCCTTTTTTTTTGAGCTTTTTCATAAGACTAAAGAAAATGTGTGGCTGTTTTGTAAGTTAATTGAATCAGTTCGATAAAGCTGATGCATCTTTTTTTTCTTCAGTCTTGTACAAAAGCCCTCCAAAAGTGAGTTTCTTTAATAAATAGCAGAGTGGTGCTATGCTTCCATGAGTCAAAAGCATTTCTTCTGAATCATTTTCAGAGCATGCACATCTCTTGTTATTCATGCCCTTATGAGTAGGCCAGTGGGAGAACAATATATGGAAAGCAGAAAATGCTTGTGTAACCATAAACAAAATTATACCTACTGAAGTGGTAAAGATATCTTTATAAGGATATTTTAGAAGCAGCATTCTTTAATAATTATGTTTTGATTTCATGTACAAGCAGAACAATTAACGCTGAAATGGCCTCATATTGCTTTCTTTTTTTAACAAGATTTATTGAAAAAGATTAAAATAGAAAGAACCAAAATATTTAAAAATAAAAATAAAAACAACAAAAAAGACATTAAGAGTGTCTTTAAAAAAACACATAACATCCATCCTAATTGAATGTCGATTAATATGATACAACAATTTTGGTTTCCAACCCCTTGCGAAACAGGCCAAAAAACTTTTAAGCTGTTAAACTGCTAAATCAACTTGGCCTGTCATTGGTAAACTATATTAATAACAAAGTAGTTAACAGAAAGAGTAATAATAATAAACATATTATGAAAAATGTGAAAGTAATAAAAATTGTGAACAGTAATAGGAGAAAGACAAAGTTAAAGTTCCAAAACCCACTGTTAACAAGCTGTTAATAAGCTGTTTTCCCCCTCCGATGTCAGTCCCTCCTTCACTCTGTAATCTGGTCTGTTGTTGGCTCAAAGCAGGGAGGGAGCAAGGAGGCAACAAAAAAGACAGGGAAGATATTTTCTGGCCATTTGATCCAAAATGTTTTTGCAGGTTAATAAAATACAAATACAAAGTCAGGTGCGTGTTTCCATACGAAAGGCAGAATTTAATGAAAACCGTCAAATAAATTAAAGAAGGAAAACAAAAAGAAAAGCAGAAAACATCCATCAGAGGTTGAAATAAATCAGTATTCAACCAGTGAATTAAACTTTAGAGATAAAAAGCAAAAACAAAAGTTCAGAAAGTGAAAGTTAAAAGTCCCAGCTTGCTTATGAAAGCAGCCACTGGTTGGTAAAGATGTAACATGACCTGACTACTCTCTCACAAAGAGTTGAAACCTTCAAGATTCCCACTCCCGCAGTTGTCCAAGAGTTGTTTCAGGTCTTTCCTAAATTCCCCCGTCATATCCAGGGGGCAAAGCTGCCAAAAAACCAGCTCTGGCAGCGTTACACAGCAGATTGTGGGTGAAAGAAGGAAAGCTCTCACCCTACAGCACCCATTGGAGGAGGAGCCTACCTTCAACTTACTTTCACAGCGATAGATATTTGTATGTCTTTTCCATGTTGGGAGATATGGATTTATATTGTATTTAGTTTTTATTTATTCAATTTTACTTTTAATCTGAATAATTATACAAAGTTATTTTGAAGGAGAAGGACTGAATGTTTTCTCCAAATTCAGTGTAGCCTAGGCAGATTTTTATTCAAGAGCATTTTTTTCAATAACTTTATCTGCCCAGAATCACAAGATAAGATTTCAGTTAACTAAATAAACACATCCATTGGATGCTGTTTCCATTTCAGAGAATTGAAATGTGCTATACAAATCAAGGGTATAATATTTTTCCTGCATTTGTTTGCATAGCTCCTACATCTCTTGAATCATCAAGCAGCATAGAACAAGAAAAATACCTTCAAGCCTTATTGAATGCGATTTCTGTCCATTGCAAATTGAATGGCAATAGTACTCTTACCATCAGACCAGCAATTGCTTTATCTCCAGGTAATATGACCATTTTGGATAGCTTTGTTAAAATCCAATATTTAAACAGAAAATGTTATGTTTAGAATGAACTTTCTTCTAATTTGATTTTCACATTATAATCTCTCATTGCCTTAATAAATCATTGTGTAGGTAGCTGATTTGTCTCTGGAATTTTTACAAGTATATTTTTCATGTAAATGGCAGTTTATAAAAGTAAAATACTTTGAACTTAAATAAAATTGTAAGCTAGTGAAATTTTGTATCACATATGTGAACAAATGTACAGTACTTTAGATCCATTAGAAATTTACAAGCAATCTGGAATACTTAACATAGCTTTATCAGCATACATATAAATAGGTCTTGAAAGCAAAAGGTTAAAATGTGATATGCTTTTTGCAGAATAGGTCTGGATAAAGCCATTAAGAAATGCATTAATATTCTATTTCAGTTGTCATGTGATGAAACCTGTAGGGTTCAAACAAAGGTAACGCTGCTGTTTTAGATACAGGAGCATGCAACTTGCCAAGTTTGTTCATTTGGCTTAATCAGTTGGTGAAATCAAGTGTATCTAAATTCTGGCTTTTTCATAACATAACCCCATCACCAATTGTGCATGCTTTGCTTCATTTGTTGTTAAATACTTTGATTGTGTTAGCCATGCCTAACTTCCTGTGCTGTTGCAAATGTATACTTGCTATTTCTAATTATGTGTAATGTCTGTTCAGTGTGGAAAAGGGGCAGCAGCTAGATAAATTGTGATTAAAAGAATATTTCTATATATGTGTCATTGTTGTTTTCAGATATAGGGTTCAAATTAGGGTAACATATAGGTAATGTGTCAACTTGAATGATGTTCTACTTTTAATCTCTCCATTCTTTTTGACTGACTTTAGGCACTGAAAGGAGGGCTTCAAGAATGTCTACTGTGTTTAAACAGGTAGTGCCAGGACATTTGGATGTAAATCTATCCAATAGCTTTGCTCGAGGAGGTTAGTAAGACTAGTTAAAGCCTACCCATGGATATAAGGGTTATTCTTACATAATGCCTCACTTGATTGCATTATACACACATGAATTATAACTTTTTATAAAAACTGCCTAATCTGCATATCAATACAAGAGTATGCATTTTGAAATAAAGATTGCACATGCAAAATAATATGCAGATAGTTCTTGTCATTGGGGGGTTTTTGCATCAAGAATAAGGACTGGTAACAATTATGATTTTTAGATTTCAACTGTGGACAGTTTATCAGATGGGAGATGCCATCAAGAACATATTATAGGTGGGCCACACATGCACAGAATACGAAAATACATATCGCGTATTCCAGGACAGTGTAAGATAATTCAATTGAAAGTCATTTCTGTCTAAATTCACTATAGATGATAATGTTTTAGTAATGAATAGATTAGAAACTAATGGAAGATGTCCTTTTAAAACATAGTAAACCTTTTATTGTGACAATACTGTAAAATTTGTAATTTATCATGTGTGATGGATCAAGAGTGACAACAGACAATAGGTTTGTGAAAAAGGCTTTACTTTACTGAAACATAAAGAACAAAATGTTTTCCAAGTTAGAATTCCTCGTAGAATTAAACTAAGCTCACAATTATCAGTTTTTGCACAATTCACACCTGATTACTCTGAGGTTTCTTTCATTGCAATACCGAATTTAGAAAGCAATAGCTGTTTCTTGTTGTTGCTATTGATAGGAGTTAAAAATATTTACTTATCTACTGCAGCTCACTCAGGGATCTTCCAGTAGATTTCTGTCTTATTTTTTTAACAGTGGTGTCCCTAACAAATTAGGGACACCACTGAATTTGGAAGTCAAATTTACTTGATTTGGGATAGATTAGGTGTAATGATGTGTATTGGCTGTAGCAGTGCTCTAATGTGAATCAACCTGAGAATGGTTATGTCTACTAATAGAGTTGAATCATTGAGTAGACATGTTTGCATCTAGTTTCTAGCAAGACCAGTCATTGTATTGGTTGGAATGCCTATGACAACATGTAAGGGATTCATTCATTCATTCATTTTACATAACATTTACCTCCATAATACAAGAAGTACCAAAAGAAACACTTTGCTATAACAGTAACTGTGAATTCAACCTCATATTTAATTTAGAACTTTCTTGGCAACATTTTTGTATTTTGAGATGAAATATCTTTTCAAAGCATTCATTATAGTATTAATATTTATTTGTACTCTTACTTTCAGAAGAATAGGTACATTAGTTGACTATATAATGCAGATTACATATAAAAACATTCCTTTTCTTGGAAATCTCAAGAAATAAAATGAGAGCCATAAGCAAGGAAGCTCTATTTAGAGTGATTACAACTATCAGCATACTTAAATGCAATTGCAATTAAATGTAATTAAATGCTATGTGGATATTCTTGATTGATGTAATATCTATGTCAATTGTCATATAGCATGAATGGAAGGTAGCCATTTTTAATATGTTCTCTGCCTTGATTATAAAGAATACAAAAGCAAAAGCCTTAGTTGTCAGAAGAGTTATACTGAACTATTTTCTTGGTCAGTTTTAAACACTGCCTTTATTTTTTAACATTAAGTCAGTATTTAAAAGTGAATTCTGCCACCCTTCCTTATGAATCTATTAGTAAGACTGTCAGATTCCAAAGTTTATGTGAAAAAATGATTGTATTTAAGAATATAGTACAAATTGCTAGAAATAAAATCTTTGGCTTAAGTTTGAATTATAGAGTACTTATTCAGGTGTATGAGTAATATAGCTTTTTCTATTAGGCACCTGGCTTTTTCTGAATACAGAAGGAAGTAACCTACTCCTCTTTTCGCCCTTCAGCCCCAGCCTAGGGGCTATGTAGGCCTGTCAGTAAGAGACACACTTTAAAAAAAATTATAAGCTTGTAAAACATCTTTGCTGTAACATGAGTAATGTTTAACAAAGGTTAACTTTCAGCTATCTAAATATTTATTAAATTGTAATATTAGTGGAATAAAATGTTTCAAAAGGAATAACATCCCTTGTTGCTCACAAATTATTTAATGATTTTTAATAAAAATTAAAATCAAAACTAAAATGCTTTTCCTTAAGAATCAGAAGTTATTTCAGTGGATTTCTATTTAAATATGCAGCTCCATTATACTGAATGATTTAATCAGTTTAATTCCATAAGACTAGATGTCATGTTTAATAGTCAGTGTACTAGTGCTATAGAATTAACTCAACCAAAACATAAATATTGTGTTTATAATTTGATTAAACAAACACATGCTTCACATGGTGTTTGAAATAGAGAGATGCAGATTTTATTCTACCAATAAAAATAAATAATAGTGATATATTGCAGATTCTAAATTTTGAAAATGATACGTTTTTCCAACTCAGATTTTTTTCCCTAGTAGATACTCTTCTACTTGATATAATTCACTGTCAGGTGGCTGTTATGTATGTCTGCAGTTACTTCAGTGCCCATAAATGTTATCCTACATGATCTACACTTTTTCTCCTTGCAGCTTGATTTAGAGATTGAATCCTTGATGCTAGCTGTTAAAACTCAAATGTTACAAGCAATTATTTTTTTCATAATCAAAGCTGTAGAAATATTCAAGTAATCTTCCTTTTTATCTGTTCAATTTGCTGTGACTGCTTCGTTGAAATGTCAATCCCATTGCTTTTTCTTTTCCTCCTGCCCTTACTGATGAGTGCCAGTGGTTGGGTACAGAGATAAATGTTTCATACAAATTGCAAATCAGAAAGTATTTGAATACTACCATCTCTATTATTATGTGTATCGTTGCACATTAAAGAAACTAGATTGGTTTGCTTAAGCATGAAATATAATTGCCAGACAATCCTCTTGGTATAATATGCTATGGAGTAATCAAAAATGATAGAATTAATCAGATCACTTACTGAAAAACTAAATCATGAAAAAAATTGTTACATAAGTACTGAGCATTCTTGCACACATAAATATTAATTGTTATTAAAAAGGGAATAAATGTCTAAATTATAAGATAAAATAGAGTGCATATATCCATTAGCTTGTTTTAAAGCTTATTTTATGATTGCAAGAGATTTGAAAGTTATCTATATATCCTTTAATCACTGTAACCCATCACTGGCTAATGTGATAATCTGCATGTGCTTTTCAATCTGTAAGCATTGCTTTTTATGTAGTGCCAGGTATAATCAAGAGCTGCTTTGATAATGGCAAAAAGGGAAGTGAAGCTTCATTTTAGACTTTTTATTAGGAAAAAATTATAACATGTTCATTTTGTCAGTTAATGCATTGAGTCTTGAATGACAACTGATTATTTATTTATTAATAATAAATATTGTATACAGTTTTCCTTACTTCAGAGATTATTTTAAATAATAATAGTTTACCACCTTCAGTTTCGTCACTAAAAGTCAGTAGGCTGGCTTTGCATATAAGTGGGACGATTCCTATCAGCAATATTTTTGTGGCAACAATTCATTATTTTTTAATCATGTCTATAGCTGTAATATAGTTTCTTAGTAGTAATATCAGTTGATCTGGAATTCTCCGCTGCGTTAGTAATTTCATTATTAAATCCATAGAGAACAATAACCCCCAGACAAATATGGCTCCTATTTCAATAGACTTGCTGTTCTCAAAGAGTGTGTTACTTCACATGACAGTTTTCTAGGGCCAGAAGAGCTGAAGAACCATTTATGGGAAACAGTGAAGTCCGGTTATCTCTGTTACACGGAATGGCCATCTGCAGTGTAATGGCAGCATACTTCTGACATCAGTTAGATTGCTCAAATCATATGATTAATTTCAGTCCCATTGCATGAGGAATAATAAATCATATGGCCCATGTTCAATCTACAAATATTAGTAGTAATATAGCAAGTGGTTTTGTAATGGCATATATGCCAACAGCGTCATATTAATTAGTAACTGCTTTTTTCTGTTCTCTGATCCCAGTGCAAATTAATGCACCTCACTTAAAAGAAGCTCAGCTGGTTCTAGGTAATGTGGTTACACAATGTCTATAGCTATAGCTATATACAGAAAGATAAATTCATAAAGCATTAAACATGAGGTGATTTGACTGTGATTATTATGGTAAATCATGGTTATCGGTTCAGAACAGATATGTTTAATGTAATTGATTGTAATAGCAGTGCAAATGTGTTTCAAAGTAATATGTGCATATGTATAATAAATAGAACACTTGCAACTACCCAACATCATTGGGAGGTAGTATATAAATTTAATTTTAAAAAGCTCATTTGTGTGAAAATACAAAATATTTCATTACATTTTTAATTCTTATGAAGGTGTCTGGGCCAGTCTTCGTTCTAGCGGCCGATTTATCAGCACTCAGATGCCATTCCTTGATGTGGGAGCAAGATTAGCAGGAAAAGATGGTTCACCTTCATATACCAGCAGTAGTGCCTATTTGCAGAACCGACTCCTCAAGCGACAAGCTGCTCTTTACATATTTGGAGAAAAATCTCAACTCAGAGTATGTCTGTTTTCCATATACACTTTGGACAGAATGATATTATGACTTGTTTATAAATGGAGTGCAACACAGCAGAGAACTTTGCACGTTGGAAAGCTCTTGGTTTCAATATGACTTACCGTATTTTTCGCACCATAAGACGCGCTTTTTCCTCCCCAAAAATGGGGCAGGAAAGTGTCTGCGTCTTATAGTGCGAATACAGAGCTGGGAGCCACTCGCAAATGGGTGGAATGGATGGCGGAGGGAGCGGAGCGGCTGTTCGCAAAAGGTGGCTGCTGACTCCCCCCCCCGCCACCGAGTCCAGCTGTTTGCGAGC
>JANHFO010000004.1:72399-87382 GCA_032468095.1 Pareas carinatus
ATGTGCATTATTCAAGAACATCTTGAAACATCTTTTGATTAATTGTGAAGTACTTATTCTGGCGTTTTGTGTCTTGGAGCTTTCCTTGGGATCCACAGAAGCTTCTTGCTGTTGTTAAAAGTAGCCCCATCTCTTTTAGCAAGCATGTGATATGACAATCCACATACGAAACAGGCTAGACTTAAACAGAGCACTACTGCTTTCATAGCATGAAGACTTTGGAAAAGAGATTCAGATATTGTGATCTGTCTACACCTACAGAGGACAGAATTATACAGTCAGTGGCTTTCCCCATAATTCTCTTTGGAAAGAAAAGTTGGGCTTGAAGAAGCAGGATAGAAAATCTATTCGTGTTGGAGAAGACTCATGAGAAATTTATAAATAGCTAAGAAAGCAAAAAAATCATGAATGGCCAGGCTCAAATTATCATATTTTAGATACATTATGCAAAGATTATCTGTCTTGAGAATGTGTCATGCTGGAAAAGATAGCCAGTAGCAAGGTAGTTGGACTAATTATAGCAGTGATAAATGCACCTTTGGGAATTTTGAAAAGCATGTTGAACGCTGATCATTCTGGAGGGAAAATCTTTGGAGGCTGCTAAACATCAACACTGACGTGATAATGACACAAAATGGGTCGATAATTTGTAGCAATAATAACATCTGGTCACATTTTAAGATTCATTAAGGATTAACTGAAGACTTGGAGCTTTATCTTTATATTAGGGACATAGGATATAAATGATACTTAAACAATTTGGACTATCAAATCTAAGCTGCCAAAATCCAGAGAACCAATAGATGGCAGAAAACAATTAGGGCTAGCTAGAAGCTATATGGATTTTTGTAGCCCTGGTCTAAGAGATCTATAATAATCTATAGCAATCTAATGATATTTGTAAATGAAGATTGCTGTGTCAGTAACAAATCCTGTGTGACACTGAAGAATGCTGATATTGCTGAGGAATGATTAAAATTGATAATGCTAAAGAATGCTGAAGCGGGCTAACTGAAGCACTTGGGGGAAATTATTTCTTATTTTCATTTTAATTCATTTATAGCTTATTAATAGGAAATTGTTCTAATAAGAGGCAGTGTGGGAATTCAAATTCCCATTTTAAAAATAGAAATAAAATACAGTTTGGCATACATATAAAATAAGTCTTTTTTATTATAATTTAGTACTGTTTCTTTCAAGGAAAAGTGATAAATGTTAATCTTGGCAATGTAAAATCTTACGGTCACAGCATTGGACTTGAACTGTGTAAGTATTTTTTAAAACATTTCCAGTCCTTATCATTTTCAACTGTAGTAAGTGGTTGTAGGTCATGTGTTTGAAGGAACAAAAAAAAGGACTTAACCTGATGGAAAAGAAGAAAAAAACTTTCAAATGTTTTTAGGAAATTGAAAGACTGGAGAACAAATTAAACCACAGCCCAGAAAGGTGGCAGTCACTATGGGAAAGAGTCAAAGTAAATGTGAAAGAAGATTCAGGGAAAGACAATGTAAGTATTGTGACCAGAATTTTCAATCTATTAGCAAGGGCTAAAAATAGTTGTCTCAAATTCCTCTTATAGGTAGTACGGTTAAATTATTGATTATAGCAGTATATGCATTTTAAACTTTTAACATACTTATAGTATGTCTACTCAGAAATCTCACTGGATTCACTTTTCATGTTGAAATATTGTGTTCTTCCTTTTTTTTCTTAATGTCTTGATAGAGACATGGTATATATAGCCAGGATATTTTCATGTTTTAGCATTTGGGTGAACTGCATTGAAATGTTCTAGGTAATCAAAGCTACAGTAATTACTAAAAATTAGAAATTTATGATCACAAACACTGAATAAGTTCTAAACTTATTTTTATAGATCATTTCAAGTATCTTTTATTAGAAAAGTCATGGTGGTGCAGTGGTTAGAATGCAGTATTGCAGGCTAACGCTGCCTGCTGCCAGCAAGTTCAATATCCTGACCGGCTCAAGGTTGACTTAGTCTTCCATCTTTCTGAGGTGGAAGGACCCAGATTGTTGGGGTCAATATGCTGACTCTGTAAACCACTTAGAGAGGGCTGTAAAGCACTCTGAAGCAATATATAATTTTAAGTTCTATTGGTATTGCTAGAAACTTTATGTGCCAGCTAGAGTACCATATTTCTATTACAAGAAATAGCAATTCATTTCTGAAGTGTTTAATTCAACCTCTGGATTTCTGTCATAAGGTCAGGAGAAGATTTAAGCAGCCACTGAAAAAGAGAAAGAGCATCTCTGTTTGGATCTTTGACTAAACCCACTTGATGTTTTTTTCAACCCCTCACCATGTCATATTACCTTTTAAAGCATCGGAGACATCCTTCTGGCTCTTCGGCAATGTCTGTCAACCTGCACTCATGTCAGAAGACGTCTATGTTGCATCTACCAGACAGTGGCTTGGGTGAAGAACGAAATAGCAACATTTCATCTTCCAATGGTGTAGAAAGGAGAGTAACAACACTGTACAATCAGTTCACATCAAAACATGATGAAAATAGGTAATCTGAGCTATCAAACCATGATATAAGTCTGGCTTACGTAAAACATTTTGCAAAATCGTTATGTATGCTTCATTTTCATTCTGTTTCAAATGACTTACAAAAAGTTCTCTATTAAAATTACTTTTTTCAGTTGCAACTTAATCTAGTTATTTATAAGACAAATGTGTTAGAGTGGAAGATGGTGATAGTGCCCTCCAGATAGATTGGCTTTTAACTATGTTGGTTAGGAATTCTGAGGACACATAAAGTCAAGTTAATTAATAGAAGAATCTGTCAAAGGACACCACTTCCCAAAAAATATTCAGTGTTCCCCAGATGTATTTCAAACAATATGATGTGATAATCAAAAGAAGGGCTCTTAAATTTTAAATGAACCTATTAATCATATTCACACTCAGAAGAATCTGAAATCTTTGGTCTAGATCTTATTTCTTTGTCTAAGATAAGGAGTAAATTCATATTTATCAGTTAAGAAAGCTTTCTGAGAATTATTATACCAAGATAAACAAAGCAGTCAGACAGGTTATCACACTTTGCCAGCTTCTACTAGCTCTAGCCAATGTCAACCTGCTCCAGTGGTTCATGTACTTACCAAACCTCCATATTGGAGGAGAAGCTTTTTTAAAACAATATCATCCAATTTCAAAATACTTTACACATCCTTCTCAGGAATCTAGAAATACTTGAAGCTGGTAATGTTTCAAGCTGTTAACATTTTACACGCCATTATATGGCTTAGGACCTAGATACCTACAGGAACAATCTGTTACCAGCATCTACCTCCCTGGATCAACCAGTACGCTCCCACAGAGAGGGTCTCATCAGGGTGCCGTCGGCCAGGCAATGTCAGCTGATGACCCTCAGGGGTAGAGCCTTCTCTGTGGCAGCACCAACCCTCTGGAATGGGCTCCCATCGGAGATACGCAGGATCCCGAACCTCAGTACATTTCTCCGTGCCCTGAAAACCTATTTGTTTGTTCAGGCCGAGCTGTTCTAGTTTCCCCTTTTATTCAAATTCGAATTTTAATTGGTTATTCCTTGGGGGGTTTCTTAAACAAGTTTTAAATAAGTTTTAAAGTTGTAATATTTTGCCAAATTATTTAATATTTTTAATTGTTTTTTAACTTTTATACTTGATGTATTTTATCTGGCTGTTCACTGCCTTGAGTCCTTTGGGAGACGGGCGGTATATAAATTTAAATAAATAAATAAATAATAAATGAGGTGTAAGTTAAAACATATAGCTTGATGTTGAGTTAATGAATATTACTTTGTCAGTGAATTAATGGGAACTTTCACTTGGGCATATTGTTCTAGTTGCTTTAAGTTCTGTACTATGAGTTTAACTGAATTAATAAACACCATTAATATGTGAATACTTTTATGATTTCCATTGCTTAAAATAAGAAATAACATTTTGTTTTCTTCTAGATCTTTTGAAGGTACCCTTTACAAAAGAGGAGCTTTGCTAAAAGGTTGGAAACCACGTTGGTTTGTGCTAGATGTTACAAAGCACCAGGTAAAGTCTGTAATATATACGTGCAATCTGTGAGCTCTCCACATTTCCAGGAGAGCAGGTAGAACCCCAGAAGTATCCCTCAGCCACCAGTGTTCTTCATCTGGAAATGTTTTTCTTTTCTTTTATTTGTTTATTTTAATGAATATTCTTGTGATGTTATATTTTTGCATCATTTTTCTACCATCAGACTTTCAAGACCATGTTGAGCTTTAAATTAAACTTGCTCTTAAATATTTCAGGTTATTAAGTAGGTACTATGAGTTGTACATGCTTCAAAAATTGTGAGACAGTGCTTCAGATTTCATTTGAGCATAGCACTTGTTTGCTTTTCATTTTTTTCTCAAACTAGCAGGTGAAAAAAAACGTGCTAGGTCTTGCAAATTTAATCATAAAACTTCTACATTAATGTTAAGCATTAATAATGAAATACCATTTTTGAATACTAGTTTTTAATCAGATAATGTTAAGAAATTATTATTTTTACAATGTTGCTTCTTTTTAAAATATTAATAAAGATTAAATTATATGTTTTCTCATGACCCTTCCAATTATCCAACATATTTGGATTTTTTTTTCTTATCCTTAAGGATTTAAAATAATTATAAACTGATATGGAACTTTCAGTATTTTAATAAAGGTATTTTATTAATTAAGCTTCAACAGTTATAAACCCTTATTTAACCCTTCCAAAATGGTTCAGAGCACTAATTGAGGATATCCCCTGTACATCACTATGCCTTTTAACTTGTCTTCCCCTTCTGCATATTTGCTATGTAATCACTTTTATGAAAAGGTGAATTTTAGGAAATTAAAAACTGTCTACAACATTTCATTTGAGATTATGGTGAATCATAACTACTCAATGTAGTTATTCACATGTTCAGTATAACAACAGCAGACTCTCATATTGCTATGCTGATTGCTTTCTTTAATGTTTACTTTTTCTTTTTCTTTTCCCCCTAGCTAAGATACTATGATTCCATGGAAGATGCTTGTTGTAAGGGCCACATTGAGCTTGCAGAAGTAGAAAGTATAATCCCTGCTTCACCAACTATTGGTGCTCCAAAACACGCTAATGAAAAAGCTTTCTTTGATGTAAGTAGATTGGCTCCAAACTACCATCTGCTTTAAATTAATAACAGAAATTTGTACTCATAATCTGTGGTCATACTAATCTGTGCAGAGACAACTCCCTAATATTTCTCAGCCAGATTTAACTATAGTGGACATTTGCAAGCATTTTTCCTGGGAGTGGGGCTGAGTTGCAGCATAGTATATGAATGTCATTTGCACATAGAGTATAACCAGTATAATGCACCTCCTCTCCATTGACCTTATATATGTGGTGCTGCACATTTTAAATAACACTTCCTTTAATGTTATTTGTATATTTATATTTAATATTGATTTGTCAAAGGTAGGATTCCATGTTCTAGAATAATATTGAAAGCTGTGTAACATCAAATCACACCTTTGTCCATCTGGTTCAGTACTGTCTATGTGGACTGGCAGCAGTTATGCAGAGTTTCAGATTGACGTCTCTCAGCCCTTCCCAGAGTGATCACAGATTTAACTGGGGCTTGATCCAAGCAAAGCAGATGCTATACCACAATGTCCAGTCCTGCTCTTAATTCTCTAGACCAGGGTTTCTCAACCTTGGCAACTTTAAGATGTGTTGGCTTCAACTCCCAGAATTCCCCAGCCAGCATGCATTAGATACTGGCAATAGAATCTGTGCAGAATGTTTCTTAAATAAGGACACGGAGAAATAGATACATTTAGCCAGTACTCCATTTCTACCAATTGAAGAGACTATAGTGGTTTAGGATTGAACTGTGGGGTTCTCTCTGTGGTTGTTTTCATGCAGGCATTTCATTACCCAGCTAGGTACCGTGTTTCCCCGAAAATAAGACATGCTCCGAAAATAAGACCTACTTACATTTTTGCCCCTCGCTGGAATATAAGGCATCCCCTGAAAATAAGACCTCCCTGAAAATATTATACAGTGGCAGTTACAATACTTACACTCTGTATATTGTAGATGACTTCTACTTTTTCTTCTTGGAATACTAGATTTTTGGTTTACTTAAAATATTTTGGAGGGCCTCAGTTGATTTGGCTATTATGATGATACCATGTGGATACAAATCGTTTGTTCATTGTTTCAGAGAATATTTTTGATGCATAGTATGTTATCCTTTATATATCTTGTGTTATGAGCTACTATATATAAACAGAAAGCAAGCACTGAAGGTATTACCCAGCTGGTTAATGAAATACCTGCACAAAAACAACGTAGCACCAAAGATTCCACACTCCATTTTTTCCCCATAGCTTCTGATCGGCCAATTTTGGGTCACAGAACTGCCGAAATAGATGAACCAAAATTTGTGAAATGGATCTACTATTATTTTTTCAATGGGTAAAATTGGGTTCTAGATATTCTCTTATCTTCTTAACATTCTGCAAAAAACTGCAAAATAATGCCTTGATATTGGATGACTAGATGAAGAAAAAATTAATGCTTCAAATCTAGGTCATAAGTAGCCCTTGGGAGGCCATTGTAACTTTCAGTGGTTGTTAAGTAACCAGTCGTAAGTTGAGGACTACTTGCATAGTAGAAATTCTTGATTTGCTTGCAGCTTCTCATTGCAAACTTCCCAAATGTTTATAGACATGATTCTCTTTTCCAAATGATAGATTTTTAGAATTCATGAGAACAGCAGAGAACGACATTGCTGCTGCAAAGACTTTAATGACAATAGGAATCATGAAGTATGAAAATCAAATACATTCTAAAAGTAATACTGCTTTTATCTTTTAATTTTAATTGTGCAGCTCAAGACAAGTAAGCGAGTATATAATTTTTGTGCGCAAGATGCACAGAGTGCCTACCAGTGGATGGACCGGATTCAGAGTTGCATTTCAGATGCATAATGAGGAATTTATTTTTGTTATCATCATCATCATTTAAAAAAAAATCTGTTGATATGCCTGAGTAACTCTACTTCCGAGAAGAATTGTTTATTGCAGTTCAAACAGCCTTATATTTCAGCCACAGTGCTCAGAACATCATATTTCTTTTAGTTGATAATTTATATAATGCCTTGTTCTCCATTTTGAAAACGGTAACTAACCTCATTGCCTAGAAAACCTCATCTTCAATACAATTCCAGGCTAAGTGATCCCAGTGGGATAAGATTTTTCTAGATACAGGAATGAATAACCAAGCAGAATATTTCCGAACATCTGATTTTTGAAAATAATCCTTTATTTATTTTTAATCTTCTTAGATTCCTATTTTAGCAAAAAGGGATTCATATTCAAACTAGCAGTGTTTTCTGAGAAAGAGGTTATTTAAACCTTTAAACCCTGGAGACCAATAAAAAGGCACACTCAAGGCACCATAAATTAAAAGAAATGATTTCTTTTTGCTTTCTGAACATTCTGCCTTGAGAATATCTTGCCATTTTTCTACTAGTTAATTCAAGAATACTTTGTAGATGAATGGAAACCAAGTCCAGTCCTCGGGAAGAGGAAATGCTAACAAATACAAAAGTTGTATATGAACTTATGTGCTGTTCCGCTCATTGTAAAAAGAAAAAAAATGCACTAAACAAAACAAACACTTGCACTGAAATCTTTGAAAACAGGCATTTTGAAGGAGAGAAGTAAATTATTTAAAGCAAAATGCTAGCAAGATAACAGTTTAAGATAATGATATGTACATAATTTGGCTTGATGTGATGTAATTTGATACTTTAAATGTTTTTGCACATACATTGGAAGAATGTTTTTAGATTTTTTAACATTTGCCAATGTGTTGGTTCATCTTAAAAATCTCTGACAATTTTTTTACAAACCAAAATAAATAAAAACTTTTCTTGCTGCAACACATAGTGACTTTTGAGTGTAACAACCTTAGAAAGAGAATATGTTTTCTTTAAAAACTAATATGTTAAAATTAATAGCTCAACGTTTGTTTATACTAGTCAGTATTTTCTAGGGTTTAGTGACGTCACTTGTAAGTTAATGGCTGAGTTCACATCTAATGCTAAGTCAAAGTTTAATGGAATAAGGACATCTCACTGCAAATCTTGGATTGATGAATGAATCCCTTCCCTTAGTGGTTTGGAAGCTTTCAGATTAAATTCCATTATAAGATCTGAACCTGGACAGTGATTAATCTTCATTAAAGTTGACTGCAACAAGCCATTAGTTTTGAAAACAGCTTGTTTTTGTTTGCTAACCAGAGTTAAAATTAACCAGAGTTTATTATTATGAACCTTAAATTATGATTTATAAAAACTAAATCAAGAACTGTCAGTGTACTTCTTTTAACATACGTTAGAGAAGGGAAAGAAAAGGGGAGGCCAAAGGTCCAAAGCTCTCGGTAGCTCCTCCTTCTAATATTAAACCATGGTTTAGCATTATGTGCAAATCAGGCCAGTATTGACTAAACAAACTGATTTCACTTGTAGGATTTCAGTTTCTGGAATTGTTTACCTTTTTTAAAAAACCACTATTTTCCCTATTTTTCTAATGAATAGTGAATACAGATTTCACACTACACAAAATAGGAAATATTTCTTTTTTAAATATATTTGGATTTCCAAACTTAAAGAAATGAAGGATTTTTCTAGCATTTTCAGCTGATGAATTACCACTTGTGAAAAAAATGGTGTTTGCACATTCATGTACTTTTCTTTGTATATGAAGTACTTTTTTATGTGCTTTGTAAAATAATGATTGTGTTTGTTTTACAGTTGTTAAAAAATATACACTACTCATAGAGTTCTAACCAGGAATTTTAATTATTTTATGTATGTTCCATAACTAGTATTTGTTAACTAACTTGTAATAAAGATATTTCATATGACAACATTCCTTCTTTACCCAGTGGAATAGTTAATACCATACCTTTAATTGTATAATTTAGATCCCAAGTTATCCTGTAATAAAATTCATATTTTTGTATAAAAAAATGCCATTTTGCATGTAAAAAAACGCTATTCTTTGCTCTATTTTTTCATTGTTAAACTCAAAACATTCCATGAATATCACAAACTGGCCATATCAGTTATCTGCCTTGAAATGTTAAGCTATGTATTTCATTCTGTCTTGACTCAATAAATAAAAATTGTATGAAACATAAATATGGCTGCAAGATACAAATAATATAATAGCAAGTGATTATTCACATGCTATTGGAACTGTCATAGGAAAACTCATACACCTGACTCAGCAACTTGTCCTTGGGAAGAGAAATATGCATGGAGTATAACTTTTCCATGGGGTATAACTTGTGAAGGACATAAGCTCTTCTTTACTCTTTAGTGTGTGGAAATTAAATAGACATATTAAATTGAAATATCAGCAAACACTTTTTATACTAAGAGCATAGCTCTGCTAAGTGGTTATTGTGAAACTACTAGTCATTTGTATAATTCCCAATTTCTAGCCAGATGAGTGCACAATTTACTGGTTTTCTCTTAATAAATAAGTTGGTAATGGTCATATGGTAATGGCAGTGTTTTGTGATTGTTTTCCAGTTTTCCCTATATCAGTGATGGTGAACCTATGACACATGTGCCACAATGGGAATTCAGAGCCCTCTCTGTCAGCCCGCAAGCCAAGTCGCCCCAGCATCGCCCCAGAGCTGAGTATGCTCAAAAAGGAGTAGCAGCACCAGGGGATGATGTCCTGAGGCTATGCACATGCTCAGAAAGAATAGCGGTGCTGGGCAATGATGTCACAAGGCTATGTGCATGCTCAGAGAGTAGCGGCACCAGGCAATGATGTCACAAGCTGCGACATTAGTCGTGACTCGTCCTGGGACTCGGTGTCTAAAAAGTTCACCATCACTGCCCTATATTGTATGTGGCCATGCTACTCATCTTGGGGAAGGAATTTTAGATTTTTTTTCTCTGAAAATTGGAGGCTTTAATAACTTTTTTATCTGTTTTGGGTTGTTTGTATTGCTATTCATAGGACCAACAGTTACTTTTAAATCAAAGATTTACATAATGATTTACTAAATATCTGTTTCATTTGGTCATGAATTGCCAGGCCAGTGGAAAGAAATGTGATGAGGGCAGTCCTTCCTTGCCAGCAGCCATCACATCTGGTCCACCTAATGGACTTCAACAGGCTGAGTGAGCATTGTAAGTCCCAGAAAAAGAAACCTATTACAGCTGATACTAAAAGCAAGGTCAGAAACCAGGCCAATCTACTATCAGCAGCTAAAATCTGGGAAGCCGAGAAGTTATTTGAGGTTACATTTTGTTTGTCTGTTTGTTTGTTTGTTTATTTATTGTAAAAATTATATGCCGCCCTCTCCAAGGACTCAGGGCGGCTCACTAAAAATTATACTACATTTAAAATTAAAATTTTAAAAACAATAAAAAACTTTAAAACACATTCAAACCATTCATGGCCGAATCTCGCCAGATCACAGAGCAAGATCAATGGCCCAAAGCCTGCCAGAAAAGCCAGGGTTTCACCGTTTTTCAGAAGGCCAGTAGAGTGGAGATGGTCCGGACCTCAGAAGGTAACTGGTTCCAGAGAGCCAGAGGAGCCACAGAGAAGGCCCTCCCCCACTGTCCCACCAGCCGACATTGTTTAGCTGATGGGACCTGGAGGAGACCAACTCTGTGGGATCTTACCGGTCGCTGGGAGCTATGTGGTAGAAAGTGGTCCCGCAGATAACCTGGCCCCAAGCCATGTAGGACTTTAAAGGTAATAACCGACACCTTGAATTGCGATTGGAGACCAATAGGGAGCCAGTGCAGCTCACGGAGAATTGGTGTAATTGAGTGTATCTAGGTACAACCACAACATCTTGCGCGGCTGCATTCTGGACCAGCTGCAGTCTCCGAATTCTTTTCAAGGGTAGCCTCATGTAGAGCGTGTACATACAATTTTTGGCTGTGGAGGTTCTGCTGCTTAATATTTTTAAGTAAATGTTGCTTTGTTAATGGGAACTGTGAGGATTTTTTTCATTTTGTGAAAAGGTCCCATGCAGCATAATAAATATAATCAAGACTATTTACTACGTCATTCTACTTTTGAAGATTAAGAAATATTGGAGCTTCTCAGCAAAAATAGCATATAGTACATGTTACTAAAAGAAGCAAAGGAATCTGATGAATAGATGGCAATTTAAACATGTCCAAGGAGCTAGAAATCTCAGTTAAAGCTGCTGATTCTTGAAATAGTAGGTAACAAATATGAAGCACATAGTGGTACTTTGGAACATTGCTGGAAATGAGGTTGCTAATATCTTTAAAAGCATGCTGTTAAACAAGGCAGAGGAAAAATTATTGGAGTTGTAAAAGTTTGCAGAATGTGTATTGAAAGGGGGGAAGACATTTGAGAGAGATAAACTCTATAAAAATATTTGCTTAAGTATGTTTTTTTAAAAGAATTCCTTGTAGATTCAGTTTTGGGCAGAATACCATATCTCAAATAGCAATGAGATTTCCAAAAAGTCTTTCCCCCCCACAGAAAATAGAGCACATTTATTTGATGCCAAAGGAGTGTGCAAAGTAATCATTAAAGATTAATTAAAATGGATAATTTCTGTTTTTAGCTCTACTTTTATAATAACACAGTATTCATCCCCAGCATGAAAAACAAGTCAAAGCTGCATAAAAGAACAATACAAACGATGAGGCAACTGGAAATCAGTATCTGAATATTTATGATTATATGGATAAAATATCAAGTCATCTATGCCAAGTGACCTATTGTCCTATCCTATTATCTTTAAAAATAAAGGTAAATGAAAAAACAGATAAGACTGCTGATTTTAAAAATATGACAATCTACAGAAGTTAATTGATAGGAGCAAGCTGAGAAAACAAAAATAGTGTGCTAGTCGTCATAGAAAAAATAGAAACATGGCACTGTGTTTCTATCCAAAAGAATGCAATAAATATGTACAATTACAGCATTTCCCATTGGTCATAAATGGGAAAATGGGATATATTCGGCTGGTACAGACTATTTTTTTATTGTGAATCTTTAGGATCTGGAAGGTTCTGCTATGGACAAAGTTTGTCTGTTTTTAACATTTTATTTGGAGTAAGTTTTCTTAGATTTCCATTTGAGCTAAGCTCAACCCCAACTTTCTGTATGAAACCATATACAGTACGATAAATATTGATAATAGTATGGGGTAGATTACATTAAAGCTATTGCAAATTATACAGAGCAAATGAATTGAATTTTAACATAGACAAATTCAACAAGATTTAAGTCACTTTTGAAGGAAGGAAGCTTCAAACATTCTGTCAGAAATCTTAGCACCTGGGGCCTCCCCTCTGTCTCCTAGAGTTGTAACTTGATTGATTTTACTCCCACTACCTATGCTGTAGAGATGCCTCACCAAGCAACCTACACCTAGCCCCTGTGTGTAAGAGTAGTAGGATTCTCACACCTTACTGTTGTTTTGATTACTAAAAATGTAAAATGGAATAACTGCTACGGCACCATCCTCTGGCCATATAACCTCAAGGTTTATGACAAAAACTACCAGCCCTTTTTCTAAATAATCTCACTGGAGAAACACAATAAAACTTCATTTTTAAAAGATTATACAAAAAATATTTTTAGCCTTAAGTATTTTAATGCTCACAAGGATATTGCAGAGCTGTTCTGATCTGGGAATCCAACAGATGCAAATGAATTGAAACCTTCACCCCAAGGTGAATGTATAACAGCAGACATAAATATCTAGCAGACCACAAAATAACACTGATAAAAGAGAGAAAATGAATTACACACATTCCCTCAAATTTGGTTTGACAGTAAAATGCATTGCCCATAAATTAGGCAACAGACTTATAATGATTCCACTATGCACAGAATAAATATTAGCATAGTTTCTAGCCAGTTACCAATTTTCACTCAAGAAATGTCCTTGATTCAGATTTTCCTCCTTAATTCCTTCAATTTAGCTCAAAACCCTTTTTTTCAGAAAGTTCCAAACTTTGACACTGAAGACAATCGTCTTAAGATTTCCAATCTCTTCCACAGCACAGCACTTCTTGCTTGGATCCCAGGATTATCCCCTCAGCTTTAAAACAGCCATTTTCTTACTAAGAGGAGGAAAGAAATCAAAGAAATCTCCTGAACATATATTTCAAAGCCTTTACTATAGGAAACCACTTTTCCCATTCATATTTAGCCTGATATTTAGATTGACACGAAGGTTGCACTATTATAAGTAGTGACTAACTATGCACTACACAGAAATGCTAACTCGGGTAAGAAAAAATATTGAAACCTAGCAGAATATGCTAATATATTTTGAGTTCCTTTTAAAAAATACTCAGTATCTATCAAACTAAAACGAGCTTTGACAAAATTCTGTTAGGGAATGACCAAAAAATGATCAGGAAATTATAGCAATGCTTAATGATATTAAAAAGGTAAAAAGAACAAATCAAGGACTATATGTTAAAGTGAGAATCCAACTTCAGGAGGGTAATTGAGATAGCAGAATGGGAAGGTTAATGGGAGCAGAATCTCAAAATAAAATGGGAGCAGAATCTCAAAATAATGAAGGTGGCTGCCTACAAAGAAAATCTATATAAGATATTTTTTGGGTGGCATATATCTCCAAACAGATTGGTCAAAATATTCAAAAAGAACTCCAGTCAATGTTGGAGATGCAGAAATGAAACAGATACATACTTTCACATGTGGTGGACTTGCAAATACACTAAAGAGTTCTGGAGCAAGATCAGCCAATGGTTAACCCAAATGACAGGGTTTGAGAAAAAAACCTGATAGGTTTTTATTAGGAATGTTTACGCAGAAAATAGATAAAAAATTAAGATACCTAATGATCTACATTCTAACATCAACAAGGATTGTACTAGCCCAACATTGGAAAGAAGATCAGATACCCAAAGAGGAGGAAATCCTCCTTAAAATTCTGGAATGAGCCGAGATGGACTGCCTGACACTTTAGTTGAAAGGCAAAAAAGATTCAATCTATTGTAAATCATGGTCTCTTTTTTACCAATGATTAGAACTGAAATGGAGCTAACAGAACTAAATAAAAATGAAGACAAAGCAAAGGGACTAGAGTAAAGTCAAATAAGTATAAATGACCTGGAACCGGAAATGTAGTACAGTACTGGAACCAAATCATAGGAAGGAAGGAAGAAGGAAGGAAGAAAAGAAATAGCAGAAAATGGCAAAGTTAAGAAAGGAGATGAAATAAGAGTTGATAGACTGAAGGGAGGTTAAGGAAGAGGGTAATGGAAGTTATGGAAAGGAAGAGAAAGGAAGTGAAGGAGAGCTAAGAGAGATAGGAAGAGGAGAGGGGAAATCAAGGAAGGAAAAGAACAGGTGGACGGGAAGGGAAGAGGAGTGGAGAGTAAGAAAGTAAGATAAGAAAGCTAAGTTTAGAATGAGGTCAAACTAAGGTGAAAGAGGGAGACAAGTAAAGAAGTGAAGCGGGAAAGAAGACATGGGAGAAGGGAAGAAGAATGTAAGAAGAGGGGTACTAGAAAGACGAAGAAAGTAAGAGGATGAACGTGAGAGACAAAGTGAGATACAAGTAGATAAGGGATAGATTGAGGCCAAGGAAGGATAGATGCATGGTAAGCGAGAAGGGTTAGTGACGTGGCCGATCTAAGGAAGGGAAGTGAGAGAGAGAAAGTAAGAGTAAGTCAGATGTAGAGTAGATAGAGGGAAGGAAGAAGGTATGAAAGAGAAGGAAATGAGTAAAGTAGAAAGGAAAGGGAGAGGAAGAGATAAGGAGAGGATGGGAGCACAACAAAGATAAAACAACAAAGCCCCCCTGATCTGTGAGTTAGTCCAGGAGGGGGGGGGCAGACCTGGCTGGAATCACGGAGACCTGGTTGGGCCAAGAGGGAGGGGTCCCTCTGGTCGAGCTGTGCCCACCAGGTTT